>SZWC01020162.1:6507-20763 GCA_023375785.1 Penium margaritaceum
AGGTTGAGGGGAGACGTGACCATGACCTTTGTGCAAGGGACATGTGTTCGGCTGGCATGTGCAGAGTGTACCACACGGGGGAGGGCATCCCGGAGGAGCTAATAGAGCAGATGATGGACGAGCCGGGCGAAGGTGCAGGGCAGCACATGCCCAAGTGCCAGGAGGGTCTGGTGTTGAGTCTGGAGCGGCGCGTCCTCAAGTCGATGGACGGCGACATCTCGTACGTGCGAGACACACACGGTGGCGGCCGCTGTCACTTTCTCGCCGTGTTCGATGTCGCCCTTGCAACCGCAGTGCGTCGGTTGGGAGGAATCATCCCGGTATAGTGCAAGTAGGTGAAGCTGGCAGTTGGAAAGATGACTTCTTCGCTTCCGTATGATGCCCATGATGAGTGTCTTCCGGCTTGTCCCCTCTGTATTCAGTCTCCTGGAAGGTACTTAGAGTTAGTGGAAGGCAGAGGATCTGCTTGGGGATCCTCTCTCTCTCAGCGTCCATCACAGTCTGATGGCGAGATGTGGGAAAGCGTGTGGGCAGGCCGGCGAGATGCTGAGATGTGGAGAGGTGTTGTCAGGAGTCCTGGGCTCAGGAAAGTTTGCGGGTGTAGGAAATCGTCCTCATCCTACATGTCTGTGTGCAAAGGGGGCAACTGGAGAACCGGGGCTCTCCCCTTTCAGCTTGTAATGCGAGGGGATCGACGACTTCACTTCACCAGGTAGTGGTTGAGCCTCAGACTCTCTTCGCTCGTGTGATCTCAATGGTGGACAAAGAGGTGCTCCCAACCATGTCTAAATGAGATGTTACAAAGTTGTTGACCACTGAGGCTGTTCCAAAAACACATCCCTGGGCCCTGGCGAGTGAGAGAACTGGACATACCATTTCAAGAGTGCTCAACCTTTTCTATTCGGGACAAGTTGTGTGAACTGAATGTGAGAAACGCTCTCGGCCTGCTGGATATGCACATCTACCTTCTCATAGCAGAGGAAGTAAACAACCTGAACATCGAGACTGCGAGTGCTAGTAGCATGTGAGTTTCTTGCCCACTGGTAGTGCACTTTGCATGTCTCTTACTGCTGCTACTTCCTGCTTGCTTCTGCTAAGCGTGACGGCTGCCCACCCACAACACTCGAAGGAAGAAGATTGTCTGGGGCCGGGAACTATTTCTCCCGGGGATGCTATTGCCCATACAACACATGGGGTAGCACTGGATGGCCTGCCAAAACATTGTAAGCCTAAAACTTTCACTCAAAGCTATCGTTGTAGATGTTGCTGACCTGGTTGTTCCTCCCGTGCACTCTTGCCTACGTTGCGCCATGTGGCGCACCTCCGTTGCGTTGCAAACCTGCTCTGTTGCTTTGTTGCTCACATGACCCCCCTGTGCTCTGACACCAAGCTAAAATGCGTCTAGGGCATGCAGACCCATGTTGGAAGAGACATGAGCTCAGGTGGTGAGCGGGAGAAATGCAACGCCAAGATTTGGCGAAGTCTGGAACAAATCAATTAAGAATCAAGGAGAGGATACAATGAGCCCTACCAAGGGCCCATGTACTTGGGAGTGGCCGCTAGCCCACCAGGCCCCGTCATCCACGTCGCACCAAAAGGCACGGACGGGGAATACACATGTCACAGAACATGAAACCACAACCTCGAGGTCTTGCGAGGCACTGGAACAATCAACCGTGTGCCCAGACCAATGAGAAAATATTAAATGTACCCCAAACACCTCCACAGTATACAGTGACACACTAGAATCACCAACTAGCCAAGCTAGGCAAGCTGAGGCCTCCCGAGACGTCGGAACATGTTACCGGACATCCGGATCTCAGCCACATTTAGACTACACATGTGAAATACGAGGTCAACAAAGACTGAATCAATCTCTGCTGGGTCTCCGGTACCGGTACAAACCACCGTGCATCGAGGTCTTGACCACAAAGAGAGTGCAGAACATGTCAGATACAATGTGCGACAAATCTTTATGGGGTCTCCCACAGCATTGATACAAACTAAGGCTGTTAAATCGAGATCGAGACGAGAAATCTCGATCTCGAAGTCGGTCTCGAATCTTTCGGTACGAGATGTCTCGTCTCGTCGGTCAAGACCGAGAAATTCTCTCTCTCGTACCAAAGTGCACGTGGCGGGTCTCGATCTCGTACCGATCTCGACCTCGTTGTGCGACGTCTCGAACTTGTACTAGTGAGGGGGCGTTCCGTGAGGCACTTTTCTTGACCGTGGTGATGAAAGGACGGTGGAAGGTTGCGTGGGAGTCGGACCACCACATTTTGTAAGAAAATCGCTAATGTGGAGCATAAATGGATCAAACCACATAGAGAATGAGATGAATTGCCAGTGCGTGCGGAGAAAAGACGTGTAGGAGATCCGAATAAAAATCAATATGCAAAAGAGACGTCAGAGTCGCGCTCATTCAATGTATCCGCCTCATATTCATCCTGGTTTACTCGAAGAAAGCTACAAGGTTTGGCGGTAGAAAATTTAGTATTCGCAAACTGTTAAAGTGATTCTACAATGTGTGTCTTCTCACTTATCTACGTACCGATCCTACAACCTTCACGTATAAAGGCCTTGGCACACGTGGCAGGTCCACAAAAAAATGCGAGAATGATACTGCGGTACGAGATTCTTGTCTCGATCTCGCATGACATGTGACGTGTCTCGGTCTCGTCTCGTCTCGCGCGAGACAATTCGAGATTGTCTCGTGTCATGCGGTACGCGACAACGAAACGAGACAAAATCGAGACAATCGAGATCGAGACCGGTCTCGATCTCGATTTAACACCATTAGTACAAACCACCGAGTGTCCGGGTCTCGACCACCGAGGATAGAGACACCTAGCAAGAGGTGGAGCCAGGGAAGTCGAATAGAATGCAATGAGCTTTGGGCGAAAGAGCCATGAAAGCTAGCGTGTATAGTGTTGAGCGAAGAAACGCACAATCATGCTCGAGTCACACAGGACGGGGGTGTTACGTGAGTGGGAGAGGGCAAGAGGCAACGAGCGAGCGAACGGCGAGCTCGCTCAAGCTCGCTGCCCTCGTGGGTGTTGAACAGTCACCACTTCCCCACTAGTTTACCCCAGCCCCTATCTAGTCCTGTTTGAGGGATCGCCCGGTGGGCACCACACAAGTCCACCACACACAATTAAATTGTATGCACCCTCAAGGTGCTTGTGCAAGTCCCTACTGACAGAGCCAAGGAATTGGATATCGTGAAGCCGTCACGCCACCACTTGAGCAACGGCGTCAGCGCCGATGTCCCTCCAGCATCAGTCACTTGCGTCAGTGCAGTGGGTGTGCAGCGAGGCCAGAGGTCACAACGTGTTTGTGGCACATAAACAAGCACTCCCCCATGACCCACAGTCGACACACACAACACAAACTGAAAGGCAAACACAAGTGTCACAGGGCGTGACATACGACTGTACAAACACAAGAGGATAACCATTCACCCAGGATTACCACGTGGACACAACAACCCAAAACCGTGCACAGATGCCTTGAAAACGTTGCTGCTGAGTGCCTTCGTGAGGAAGTCAGCTCTCTGCTGTCGTGTGTCGACCCAGACAATCTGGACATCACCTGCACCAATGCGCTCACGCACAAAATGATGCTCAACATTGATGTGTTTTGTGCCTATGTGATGCATGCCATCGTGCTCGGCAATGGCCTTAGTGCTCTGGTTGTCACAGCGCAACGTGATGTAGCGGATGGGGACGTGAAGTTGCTGAAGCAAGCGACATAGCCATGCACTCTCGCAGGTGCCTGCACCCAATGCAACATACTCAGCCTCACTCGAGTTGCGTGCCACGCAACCCTGCTTAGCACTCTTCCATGACACGGCGGTCTCTCCAACGAGGAAGATGTAACCCGTACGACTGCGAGCGTGAGTGTCGTGTGCCCAGTCGCTGTCTGTATATCCATCCAGGACAATTGACGGCTGTGCTCAACAACACAGACCGGTGCGAGCAGTGGAAAGAGCATACATGACAACACGTAGTGCAGCCTCCATGTGTCATGCTCGAGGAGTTTGTGAAAACTGAGCAAGGAAAGTCACGGGGAGGGCGACATCTGCCCTGGTGGTCGTAGCTAGGTACATCAGTGACCCAATGAAGCGAAGGTAATCTGTCACGTTGACTGCCTCCCCCAGCTTAGACACATCCAGCAGCCTTTGCCCAGCTGGGGTCATGGGTGTCGATGCCGTGGGAGTGGACTCAAGCAGGGAGGCAAAGCGCTCCCCTAGGCTACGAACGTACGCAGCCTGGTGGGCATGAATCGTGCAATGAGAACGGTCGCGTTCAAGCTCCATACCCAAGAAGACGCGGGTTGGCCCTAAGTCTTTCATCTTGTATGTTGACTGCAAAAGAGTCTTCACAGACGTGACAGCAGCTTGGCTGGGCGACGCTATCAGCAGATCATCCATGTAGACGAGAATGGCCACGAAGGGGATAGAGGGTGGGGTGACAAAGAGAGAAGGATCCACCATACTACGTCGATAGCCTCCCTGTTCAAGAGTGGAGGTGATTTCTTGGTTCCAGCATTGAGGCGACTGCTTCAGGCCATAGAGGGCCTTCCCCAGTCGCCAGACTCGGTCAGTGCCATCGGAGAAGCCAGGTGGTTGGACCATGTAAATCTCCTCATCCAACTTTCCATGGAGGAATACATTGTTCACATCCATCTGCTCCAGCCCCAAGTTGTGGTGAGCCACAAGACTCAACAGTGCTCTAGCTGTGGTGTATTGCTCGATTGGTGCAAACGTCTCGTCAAAGTCGACGCCTGGGACCTGGGAAAACCCCTTAGCTGTGAGGCACGCCTTGTACTTGTCGAGTGCACCATTGGGCTTGTACATGCGCCGAAAGACCCAACAAGCATCGATGGCTTTGCGCCCAGGTGGCAGATCGACAAGCTCATACACGGCATGATCATCAAGGGCGTTGAGCTCAGCACGCATTGCAGCCTCCCACTGCTGTGCGTCGGAGGCTGCACGTGCTTGACGCACCGTGGTCCGCTTAGGGAGCAAGAGAGTGGTTGCCAACGTGACATGCATGCGGCCACGCTACTCAAGGCAGTAGCTTCCAAGGCTCGCTCATGCTCCGAGCAGAGGAGTGCATAGCCAAGGGCGGAACTAGGATGGATGACCCCAGTAGCTAGGCCGAGCGCGTCCATGCCAATAGGGTGAACAGGAGTGTGTGTTGTCTGAGACTGAGGAGGGCGTGCTGAGGTAGTGGAAGTGCTAGAACTGTTTGGGAGCGCACGGAGACGTCCCCCCCGGATGAAGGGTGAGACAGGAGCAGAACCAATGGTAGCATGCGGAGGCGGGTTAGACACCCGAACAGGAGAGGCCGCAGGTGAAGTGGAAACTGGGGGTGTGACCTGGCTGGACGACACAGCGGGAGAGGAGGCAGACTGGGGAGAGTCGGCGACCGGAGAGGACGGTACATCGGAGGAACTAGATGAAGACGATATGTCGAGCGAAGAGGACGCAGAGAAGGTAGGGACAGGCCCGGATGAAGAGGACTGCAATGAGGGTGAGAGTTGCGGTGTGGCAACAGGAACTGTCGGAGCGGCAAGACTGACATCCCCCCTCCGTCGAGAGAAGGGCAGGAGGGAGGAGTCCGGGGACAGGCGACCGAGATCCTGAAGGAAGACGGACTCAAAAAACAAAGCATCGCGAGACTTGAAGACACGTTGGCAGACAAGGTCCCAAAAACGCCACGCTTTGGACTGCGCGGACACCCCGAGAAAAGGGCATAGACGACCGCGAGGGGACAGTTTCCCATCACGGAGATCCTCAGGCAGCCAGACAGAAGCGATACTACCCCAGACCCAAACCAGATGAAGGTCGGCCCGATGACCATGCCAACGCTCAAAGGGGGTGATAGTGCGGGGAAGGGGGCCGTGGGGAACACGGTTTCATACCCACGTCACGTAGCACATCGCTTCGAAGGCAAAGAGGGGCGGCAGACCAGACTCAAACAGAAGCGTGCGCACACCGTCAGCAAGCGTCCGATTCCAATGCTCAGAGACACCGTTTTGTTGAGGTGTGTACGGAGCTGATGTATCCAGACACACCCCACAAGACTCGAGGAGACGAGCGGTGGGACCAAGGAATTCGCCGCCATGGTCGCTACGGAAGACGCGCAACGACCGTTGACAGGCATGCTCAGCCTGAACGATCCATGACTCAACGACAGAACAAACATCGTTCTTATGACGGAGCGCAAACACCCAGAGAAAACGAGAAAAGTCATCGGTAAGACATAAGACGTAGCGACCCACGTCACCAAGGAGGTCATGAGACAGAGGCCCCATGACATCCGCATGAACGCGATCAAGGGGATGGGTTGAGTGAGACTCAGAAGGAGAGAAGGGAGAGCGATACATCTTCCCTTGCGCACAGTCAAGACAATCAGCAGGACAAGGGGCAGGGAAGCTGGAGGGCGAGAGGTCGAGAGCAGGCTGGAGACGAAGCATGCTATGAATGGCATCAATGTGGACATGACCAAGGCGACGATGCAAGAGACGGACGAGGTCAGGAGCGAGAGAGGGTGCAACGTGAGCAAGGGTGGTGCCGACGGTAGGAGCGGAGGGGGCGTGCAAGCGAACATGATAGAGTTTGCCGCACTTTATGCCACGGAGAACAGGACGCTGGGAGGAACGAAGAGAGACAGTGCCAACACCACGGCCAGCAGTGAAGTCCATACCTTGATTATCCAGGGACGGAACGGACAGCAGACTGAGCCCCAGCGAAGGCACATACAGAACGTCAGGCAGGTACAGAGCACCACTGGGTCCAACAAAGCGCACGATGTCAGCACCCTGAATCGGCAGCAGCTGACCAGACCCAGTCAGAACAAAGCGGACAAAACCAACGGGACCTAACGAGATGAACGAGGAACGCACGGACGTCATGTGGTGGGTTGCCCCACAGTCAAGGACCCATAGGCCATTGGACACACACACAGAGGGCAGCACACTGGACGTGGCGATAGTGCCAACGGAGGACGGAGACAAGGTACGAAGGGAGAGACAACGAGGAAGGAAGTCTGACTGCCAACGCTCAATCCACGGAACAGACTCACACAAGGCACCCTGAACGTGACCAGGAGGATCCCCACGAAGGACACCATCAGTCTGACAAACAGGACCTCTGGCCAGCGATGCAACACTCTCACGTCCCTGATCACAAAGACGGAGAAGCTGAAGGAGGGACTGCTCAAGGAGGCTCTCCCGATCACCGCGATCACCATCCACAGACGCCGGCAGAGCTGGTGTAGATGCGCTGGAGGAAGGCGGGAACAACGGTGGAACGTTGTAGGCAGAGGACGGGGTGAGAAAATGCGTGGAAGCTTCCTAGCAACGCAGCCGCTGACTAGGCGTCAGTGCCTGATCAGACGGTGACAACAGTCACAGGTCGTACACACTACGACAAGGGTTTGGCTAGGAGACACAAGGCAAAGTGTCAGAATGCTTCAATACAGCATGTGCAGAGAGAAATAACAAATGACAGGTCCAAGGCATAAATACCTGCCGTGGCGCACAGCAAGTGTCGCATGCGGCGGTCCAAGAGCTGTCCTAAAACTGGCCCAAAACCACTGTTTTGGCTGTAACTCTGCGCACACATGTCAGAATGCTACGCCGTCTGAACATAGACGTGCAGAATCAAAAGACGGATGCTACGACTGGTCACATGCATGCATCCATCGACAGACAGTGAACATACAATGCAAAAACATGCAAATAGGCCTCATGGCCAGTCCGCAGAAAGGTGCCTGCAAGATGTAGAAGACACAGCAGAGAGTCCCGATGGCATCTGGGGCTCTGGTACAGTGGTCGGCCAGCTCCAAGCTGGTAGTCCGCCGCCTGTCGTCGCGCCGGAGCCACCAAGGCCGCCCACCTCAGGGATCTGCACGACTATGGACACGACCAAGTGGTCACAATAAACTTTACAGGAACGGCACAAAGCACAACACTCCCCCATGACCCGATGGTACGCATATCCATACGCGTGCAGTACTGGTATGAACACAATAGTGAGTGACACAAACAAATGAGACATAGACGCACATCCCATACTCAACCACTCTCACACACGGGGCAAAGCCCAACAAGCGCGAATGGCCACCAGGAGCTTTCCGCAAGTGCCTTCGTCAAGAAATCAGCACGCTGCATGCCAGTACCAACCCACATGATGGAGATCACGTATCGCTCCACGAGATCAAGAACGAAGTGATGCTCAGCCGCAATGTGCTTTGTGCGAGCATGAAAAACACCAGAGTTCTCCGCAATGGCGAGAGCACTCTGGTTGTCGCAACGCAGCACAATGGCGGGTACTGACTGCCCAAGCTCAAGAAACAAGCGCTACAGCCATACTGCCTCAACAGCCCCTGCGCCCAAGGCAACATACTCTGCCTCTGACGAGCTACGTGCAATGCAGCCCTACTTCCCGCTTCGCGAAGACAAAGCGGTACCGCCGAGCAGAAACACGTAGCCAGTACGACTGCGCCCATCAGGGCTCCAAGCCCAGAGACTGTCAGTGTAGCCGTCAAGGACCACCGAGCACTGACGACGAAAGCAGAGTCCGAGGTACGGCGTTGAGACCACGTACCGTACCACTCGCACAGCCGCATGAAGATCTCTCGCACGTGGAGCCTGCGAGAACTGAGCGAGGAGGTTGATGGCGAATGCGATGTCAGGACGCGTGGTGGTGGCCAGGTACATCAGAGATCCGATGAGACGGAGGTACAAGGTCACGTCCACTGTCTCCCCCAGCTGTGTAGGATCATCCACCTTCACGGCATCCTGCCCATTGGGTGTAAGAGGTGTGGAAGCGGATGGCACTGCACCAAGGAGATCGCCGAAGCTCTACCCCATGACTAGTGCGTATCGGGCCTGATGTAGCAACAGTGTCCGATGTGTGCGATCTCGCACGATCTTCATACCAAGAAACACCGATGCAGGACAAAGGTCCTTCACCATGTAGGCAGTCTGTAGGACAGCCTTGGCCTCCTTCACGGCCTCCAGGGATGGAGACGCAATCAGGAGGTCATCAACATAGACCAGGATGGCGGTGAATCGCTCAGGTGTTGGTAGGATGAAGAGCGAGGGGTCTCCCTTGCTCTGTACGTATCCTGTGCGAGTTAGAGTGCCAGTGATCTCCTGGTTCCAACACCGTGGAGACTGCTTGAGACCGTACAAGGACTTGCGCAAGCGCCAGACCTTGTCACCGTCCTCAAAACCTGGTGGCTGCACCACGTAAACATCCTCATCCAAAGAGCCATGGAGGAAAGCATTGTTCACATCCATCTGGTGCAGTTCTCAGTCATGCTGAGCCACTACACCAAACAGAGCTCGAGCTGAGGTCATGCGGCCGACAGGGGAAAAGGTGTCAGTGTAATCGACTCCCTCAATTTGAGAGTACCCCTTAATGACCAAGCGGGCCTTGTAGCGTTCCAGTGAACCATCTGGCTTCACCTTCTTGCAAAAGACCCACTTGACCTGAATTGCATTCCTCCCAGGGGGAAGGTCGACAAGCTCATAGACTCTGTGCTCTCGGATAGCGCGAAGCTCATCCTCGCAAGCAGCTTGCCAGGCCTCGGCATCCTGCGATGAGAGAGCCTCCCTCAATGTGCCAGGGTCAGGCACCATAGAGGGGGAACTCTACGTGGCGAGTGCACACGCCTCATTGTCGGGCCTAACGGCCACGAGATCAGCTAGTGTGTCACAGGCGATATGGAACTCGCGAGTGACTAGGTCGTGCCCTACAGGGCACACTGGATGTACTTCCGAAAGCTTGGTGCCGACACTCAGGCCTAAGGCCTTTGTGCCTGGATCACCGCTCGCGATGCTGCGAGTGGAACGCCTGGGTCCGGGACTCGGCGCTCGCTGAGCTCCGGAGTCCAGCAGTCGAAGCCATCCTCACTGATGTAGCGTGGAGGTGGTGCCTCAAAATCCTTGGGCTGCCGCTCCGTGGGAAGAGCAACCGCAGGCTGAGAAGAACAAGAGACGGGAAAGACTCCTGGAAGAGGGTGGTCACCGGGGTGGTCAGGTGACGATCGTATCAGGGAAAAACGGAGGAGATCAGGTGCTCGTCTGCAGCTGTCAAAGGCGCTCCTGAAGAACTAGAATCTCTTGAGCTGGGGAATCATCCGTAATGCCTGGCATGAGTGACTCATCACCAAGGAGGTCAGCAGGTGGTGGGACAGGTGGAATGCTTGTCACGGGTGCCTGAGCCAACTGCTGGGTAGAGACCGTGACGCCGGCAGCTCCCTCAGAAGCTCGCTGAGGAGTCGTGGACTGAGTATGCAGAAGCTCAGTCTCCTGATGCGACGACTGCTACAACGAGGGAAGTCTCTTGATGCGCTACTGCTGCAGCGAGGGAAGTCTCTTGATGCGCTATTGCTGCAGCGAGGGAAGTCTCCTGATGCGCTACTGTTGCCTCACTGGCTGAAGTCACCTGGAGGATTAGCTGATGTGCCCAAGGAAGCAACTGCAGAGTGGCTGAGAAAGGCTCGAGGACAGCGTCGCTGTACCGTGTGAAAATGTCGCTGTACTCAAGGCGAACTCCGAGGATAATCGTCCCAAGCACCCACCGCTGTGTGCCTCCTGAGGTCCCTAGACGCGTGTAGATACGCATGGTACGTCGCCAGTAATCCGCTGCAGACTCTGCAGGCCCCTGACGGAGCGAATGGAAAGCACAAATGTCTGACGCACGAGTGGCGTGCGTCTCTGCGGCCAGCAGGGATAACGCCAGATCTCAGCCTCCACGGGGATCGGCACCGGTGCTTGTGCCAGCCTTGCCAAGGAAGGGGTGGAAGTCGACGACAGTCTCGCGTAGCATGGCGTAGAGAAGTCCACGCATGGCCCGGGCTGCTGTCAGTGCCTGTGCTGGGTCTGTAGACTGGTATGGGCTGTGGTAGTAGGGCCACACTCCCTCAGATGTAGTCCACACCTGAAACAGGATCTCCCAGTAGTCGAAACCATCCTCACTGAGGTACCGTGGAGGTGGTACCTCAAAGTCCTTAGGTTGCCGCTCCGTGGGGAGAGCAACCGCAAGCTGAGGAGGACGAGAGACGGGAAAAACTCCTGGGAGAGGGTGATCGCCGGGGTAGTGAGGTGATCGTATCGAGGAAACCGGTAGAGGACGGGTACCCGTCTGCAACTGACGGAGGCGCTCCTCGAGAACTCGAATCTCCTGCTCCTGGGAATCTTCCGTGATGCCTGGCATGAATGGCGCATCGTGTAGTGGCTCATCATCAAGGAGGTGAGAAGGTGGTGGGTCAGACAGAGCGCCTGTCACGGGCGCCTGGACCGAATGCTGGGTAGAGACAGCAACTCCGGCAGCTCCTTGAGAAATCCGCGGAGGAGCTGTGGACTGAGCGCGCAGAAGCTCAGTCAGCGTGCGGATAGCGTCAGTCTGCTCTCTTTGGAGACGACGCATCTCATCCTGCTGGCTGCACAGGTCCTCAATGGCCTGCGAGCGTGGACTCAGTACGCCAGAGGAGGAGGAGGAGGGGTCGCCTGATCCCTTCTCCTTGCTGTCGGACAGGCTCATGTCGCCGCTCAGTATGGGACAGCAAATCAAGTTTGTCGGATTTTAAAAGCGTCAGCGTTTCTCGAGGAGTTCAAACGCTGGCAACTTTTGACTATCCGGCCAAAAATTTGACGAAGTATGGTGCTGACGTCAGCAGGTGATTGCTGATGTCAGCACGACTGATGATTTCAGCAAGTAAAAAATTGCTAACGTCGGCTTGTCTTCCCCCCCCATTTTTTTTCCTTTTTTTTCTTTCTCGCGAATCTGCGCATGCGTGCAGCCGTTCGCGGTGGCCGCGCGGACGCTACGCGGAAGCTGCGCAGCAGCTTCCGCCCAGCTGCTACTGCAGCTTTGCTGTCAGCTGCGGCAGCAGCTGTGTAGCTGCGGATGCAGCAGTGGTAGCAGCGGCTGCGCTGCTGCTACTGCTGCTGCTGCGCGCTGCGGCTGCTACTCGCTGCCGTCGCCGCACGCTGCTGTCGCTACCACGCTGCTACTGCTGCTGCTGCTTTGCTGTTGCAGCTACGGCTGCTGCTGCTGCTGCTGCGTTGCTGTTGCCGCCGCTGCTGCTGCGCCGCTGCTGCCGCTGCTGCTGTTGCGCTGCTGCTGTCACCACTGCTGCTGTGTCCGCTGCTGCTGCGCTGCTGTTGCCGCTGCCTCTGCTGCTGCTGCTTTGCTGTTGCGGCTGTGGGAGGGGCGGCTGTACTCACTGCAGCCGCCACGCACCTCGTGTGGCGGTGCACAACGCTGCTGCTGCCTCTGCTGCTGCGATCTCACGTGGTGGGTGGGGCTGCGTAGACGGCGACCGGCTGTCTCCGACAGGCCTCAGGAGCTCTGCTGCAGCGGTGACTCTCCCTGCTGCTGCTCTGCTGCGTCTCTGCTACGCAGCTCAATGAGAGAACTGTCTCACTGCTCTGATACCATGAGAAAATGCGTAGAAGCTTCCTAGCAACGCAGCCGCTGACTAGGTGTCAGTGCCTGATCAGACGGTGACGATAGTCACAGGTCGTACACACTACGGCAAGGGTTTGGCTAGGAGACACAAGGCAAAGTGTCAGAATGCTTCAACTGTACAGGAACGGCACAAAGCACAACACGGGGGACCAGCATACGCAGGGGCCCCTTAAGGAGGCAGCCAACCCCAGGGGTACGGGCCAAGCGGCGGAAGATAAGGCATGCCTAAGGCGGCGTGAGCCTGAGCTGAAGGTGGGGCGGAGGAGTGCGATGGGCCACCGGAGCCAGATGGCGAGGGTGTAGAGGAGTCGGTGGTGCGAGCCCAATGAGCGCGCATGGCCCGGGCAAAGTGGAGGTTGTCCGGAGGAGCAGGGCAAGTACGAGCAGAGTGCTCAGTAGAGCCACAGTTCCAACACACGACTGTGTCCGGAACCCGCAAGGAAGCGGCATCACCCTTGTCCTTGCCCTTGCCCTTGCCCTTCCCCTTGCCCTTGCCACGACCCTAGGAAGCGAGGGCAGCGGCAGGAGAGGACGAGGAAGAGGTGGCGGAGGCAAGGAAAGATGTAGCAGAAGAGGAGGAGGGTGCAGCCGCAGTGGTGAGCGCAGCAACACTCGTGACAGAAGAACGATGGACGCACTTGTTCTGAAGACTGGTCCACCAGGCAGCAAGGCGATTGGACGTGAAGTCCCAGAGGGCACCAACTCCTGGCGACGACCTGGGAGGGACCGACTGTGAGGCGAGGCGCTGCAACTCATCAGCTTTGACATTGCGGAGGAGATCGGACAGCTCAGGAATGAGGCCGTTGACCATGGTCAGAACGGCGGAGAGCTGGCCAGGTGCTGCGTCGTCAAGCTCACGAAGGAGCTTGAGACCGCAAGCCCAATAGGCATCAGCGGTCTCATAAGCATGCATGAGGAGTGTGTTGAATTGAACCGTAAGCGCGCTCTGAGCAGCTTGGCCAATGATGGTGGAATGGCGGCGCAGCATGGCGTACGCGCCGATGGGGTCAGCAGGGCTCTGGGCAGCAAGGTCAGAATTGTAGGTGCCAACATCATCAATAAGAATTTCAGGGGCAGCGGCGATGAGAGCACGGACAGCACGGGTAGAATCAGCAGCAAGCGGTGTAAAAGGAGCAACAACGTGGGGAGTAGTACACCCACAAATGCTCGCCTTGCGCCCAGGCGCTGAAACGCACCTCCCAGGAGGAGAAGACAAGCCCAGTGGTAAGTGCGGGGGGTTGAGAAAAGAAGTCATGCTGGGGAGGTGCAGGAAGAGTGGAAGCAGCAGTGGTGGGGCCAATGGGCACAACAAAGGCAGTGCCAGAAGAAGAAGAGGTGCCTGTAGAAGGAGTGGTGTTGGTCGCGCCAGACGCAGCGGGGAGGCGACGCAGCACTATGGCGACGACCTCATCAGCAAAGGCGGTGCGATTGTCCTTAGCGAGCTTGAGACGGTCCTCAGCTTCCTGCTGAGCCTCGCGAGCGAGGGCCAGCTGGCGCTGAAGAGTCGCTATGACTGACTCGTCGTCACCTGGCATGGTGACGATAGAGGGGCCCTACCAAAAAAAATCCGGCAGAGTTTCTCCTACCCCAGTGGGCGTGGGAAAACTGGGAGTGCCTTAGGCACGTTGGATGTGCTGCAGGACAACCCGACCCAAGTCACACAACCAAGCCACAGCAACAGAGAGAGAGAGAGAGAGAGAGAGAGAGAGAGAGAGAGAGAGAGAGAGAGAGAGAGAGAGAGAGAGAGAGAGAGAGAGAGAGAG
>SZWC01020162.1:20884-43395 GCA_023375785.1 Penium margaritaceum
GAGAGAGAGAGGGAGAGAGAGAGAGAGAGAGAGAGAGAGAGACAACGTGCAGGCAAGAGAGAGAGAAAGATGCCACAAGCCCTACTGAGAGGCAAGGTGGGCTACGCAAAAAGGCAAGGGGAGGTCCGACAATGGAAGCAGATGCAGCGGACAGAACAGAGAGGAGGGATGCAGCTGGCACCACCAGGGCCAGAACACCTGTGGTGAAGGCAGCACCGAGAGTAGGTACGACTGCTAGTGCAGAGATGGCCGCTGCTGCGAGGATGGTGATGTCGAAGGGTGCAGATGCGGTAGATGCAACGGCAACGGCTGTGGAATTGCGGATGGCTGAAGCGGCTGTAGATAGCGTAGAGGCTGCAGAAGCTGTAGAAGAAGCCACAGCAATTGCGGCTATGGCTAATTGCGTCCCAATATCTGCCGCTGCCGCACCTATGGGTCCAGCTACTACTGCGGCCTCAGTGTATGCCTCCGCAACACGTCCAGCGGACGTTGAGGCAGGGGCGCGTGCTGCCCGGGCTGCTGCGGCAAATGTGGCGGCAGCTGCAGCGGCGGCGTCTATCACGGCACAAGCGGCTCGGATGAGCTTATGTGCAAGCTCCACTATGTCGCGACGCACTGTGGAGTACAAAGACACAGGAGCAGTTCTGTGCAGCGGTTCGACCCCCCCAGAGGAAGCAGGGTGACTGGGGCTTACCGGGCTTTGTGGTGCAGCCCGCAACAAAGATGGGGCGTCCTCGGCCGCGTGCACGTCGTCTCTCCGGCGAGTGGACTGCCGCGCCGACCGCTCCAGGTGGTGGTTAGTAGGAGATGCCGCACCCGGCAGGTCCGATGAAGCCAGCTCGGCACCTCGCACCACTGCAGTGGTGCGTGCGTGCGGTGGTGGACGCTGCTGCTGCTGTCGCGCTCAAGATTGGCACGACTCCCACTGACCCCCATTGCGTGGCAGCGGATGAGTTTTTGCTTGTGGCTGCCAATGCTAGTGCTACTGCTGCTGCTATTGTTGCTACTACTACTACTGCTGCCGCTACCGCTGCTATTGCTACTGCTGCTCCCGATGCTTCTTTTCCTGCAACTGGGTCTGCACCTGCTGATGCTCTAGCTTTGGACAAGACGTGATGGCAGCCGCCACTGTAGTCTCTTCTGTCGCTGCTCCTCTTGCTGCGATTGGAGTGGCTGCGGCTGCAGACGCCATTACGAGCGTGGCAATGGCTGCTGATGCCATAGTTGTAGCTGCGGATTGGTGGCGACTGAAGCCAAGCCCGCTCCTGTGAGAGGCGTGGATGCCTTGCCTGCCTTGCGTCTGCCCTGCGGCTGCCTTGCCGGTTGCGGCTGCCTTGTGCCTGCCTTGCCGTGCGGCTGCCTTGCCTTGTGGCTGCCTTGCCGTGTGGCTGCCTTGCCTTGCGGCTGCCTTGCCTGTGGCTGCCTTGCCTGCGGCTGCGGCTGCTATTGACGAAGTAGCTGCTGTGGCTGCTCGTGTGTGATCAGCAGTACGTAGATGAAGCAGTCCGAGCTCGACTCTAGCTGTGGCAGTGGCTAGAACTGCCGGCGGAAGCGGAGATGGCGGCAGGAGGGGTGCCACCACCAAGGATTGCGAGGTGAGCCAAGAGGAAGCTCCCTTTCTCCCTCACTCCGCTCTGATACCAGAGGATAGAGACACCTAGCAAGAGGTGGAGAGAGGGAAGTCGAGTAGAATGCAATGAGCTTTGGGCGAGAGAACCATGAAAGCTAGCTTGTATAGTGTTGAGCGAAGAAACGCACAATCATGCTCGAGTCACACGGGACGGGGGTGTTACGTGTGTGGGAGAGGGCGAGAGGCAGCGAGCGAGCAAACGGCGAGCTCGCTCAAGCTCGCTGCCCTCGTGGGTGTTGAACAGTCACCACTTGCCCACTAGTTTATCCCAGCCCCTATCTAGTCCTGTTTGAGGGATCGCCCAGTGGGCACCACACAAGTCCACCACACACAATCAAATTGTATGCACCCTCAAGGTGCTTGTGTAAGTCCCTACTGACGGAGCCAAGGAACTGGCTGTTGTGAAGCCGTTACGCCACCACTTGAGCAACGTCGTCAGCGTCGATGTCCCTCCAGCATCAGTCACCTGCATCAGTGCAGTGGCTGTGTAGCGAGGCCAGAGGTCACAACGTGTCTGTGGCACATAAACCAACAGAGAAAACTCTATCAAAAATGCATGGGTGAACTAGGTGGTTACAATGCACCATACGTGCCACAAAAGAAGTGGCGCAACTGTTGTAGACCATCAATACAAACAAAGAAGATCTCAGTACACAAGACTGTATGAAAATCAGATAGCTCAAAGCCTATACACCAACACTCCCCTTGGGCTACGAGAGCTGTCGACAAGGTACCAGCTAAGAAGATACAAATGCTCCCTCGTGATGAGAGATTCCTGAGAGCATGAATGTCAACACTGATGTGCTCGGATAGATCTGCTCCCCCTGCATGTAGAAGGCTGTGAACCTGTTGCCTGTAGATAACACTGCATCTCCCCCTGGCTCAAACAATCCTGGGAAGAACAATTTCTATACCTGACAGTAGCTGGAGTTGTGAACACGTCATCAGAGAGATGAGGATGAGAATACAATGGCTACCATGTACACAATTCTCTCATGTACTATCTAAGGCATGGTACTCACCACATGGAAGCTGCCAGAGATCCCAACTGCCTGGTCCTAGGTATCACTCTCATCAGACTCAGATTGTGCAGGAGTGGAGAAGACGCAGTCAAATGCTCCATGGCTGAGAGAGGAGAGAGATGCTGAACCTCCCACATCTCGGAGGTGCTGGAGGTCCCAACTAGCAGACTCCAAAGCAGTACAGGTGGAGAGGATGGTGCTGGAAGGTCCTAGAGTGGAGGGTGGAGACAGAGCTGGATCTGTGTGTGTAGAACGCACTCCTGTAGTCTGTATAACTGCACACTCGAATGTGTGTAGATGCTCTTGTGCTACAACTAACGTATCCTAGAGAAGAGAGGCACGCTCACACATCTTGGCATGATGCTCTTGAGTCACAGTGCGAAGCTCAACCTCAATATCCTTGAGCACCACTAACACCTTACTGTAGGTGGCAGACCAGCAATCTACCACTCGGCGTAGCACCTCCACCTCCATCTCTGTCGCTCAAAATTGAGTAACTACGGATGTCACGTCTTTTGAAGATGCACCTCTCCATAGGTCCTGGAATTGAGACAGATGGTCAACTAGGGAACCTGGAGAAGTGTCATGCTCTGAGAGAGGAGATGTACATAGCTTAGAGGAGGAGAGAGATGGTACACATGCAAAGGACAAGTATGGGGATGAGCCGAATGACGTCTCCAAGCTGTGTGGGGTGTCATCACGACCCACTCCCTTAGAATCCTCATCATGTGAGGTGCATTTTGAGGGTGCAATTGAGCCATCTGAGCTATGTCCAGGACAACTCTCAGTGAGTAGCCCGGCCAACGTACTCTGTAATGCACAAAGCCACTCCTTTGCATCACTCAGCTCACACTCTCTGGCCCTATGTATATAGTCACTCCGCCCCATGTCCGCAATGAAGAGGTCCTTAGACAACACCTGTGGTGTGGAGGTGTCGTCGAGGAATGCCTCATGAATCACAGTGACATATGTCTCTTGGTCACTAATGAGAGAGCGAATCCTGTCCTCCTTAGAGCGACATCTGAGACAAGGATGACCAGCTACTGCCACCTCTGTCGTCACTATCGAAGGTGGACAAGACTCCGAGTCCCGCCCAAGGACGCCAGGGTGGTGCCTCGAGCAACTACTACATGATCACTGGCAGATGAAGTATGAGGAGATGTAGCTGGTGTTGTCGATGAGGTCGATGCTGGTGATACAGTTGATGCTGTTGATGCAGCTGATGGTGACAACAGAGATGATACTGCCGATGCAGCTGATGCTGCCGACGTAGCTGATGCTGCCGATGTCAGAGATGTAACTAATGCTACAAATACCGTAGATGAAGTTGATGTGACAAACCCGACTAATGCTGTAGATGGTGATGCTACGGAAGATGTAGGTGCTATCGTTGATGCAAAAGATAGAGCTCATGCAACGTCTAGAGTAGATGATGATCCTCACGGCACTGACACTGTCCATGCACAGGCTCCTGCTGAAGGCATCGACCCCAGTAATAAAGCTGATCTATCTGAGGATGACGAGGTCGGTGCAACCAATGTAAGGAGCAGAGCTCATGTGGAAGATGAAGGCATTATAGAGGCACCAGATATACCTGGTGCAGTCACCAGTAAGGGTGTAGCAGATGTTGCTGTCACTAACGCAGGTGAAGTACCTGATGCAGGCAGAGGCGTTGATGCAAATGATGAAGGCAATGTAGAGGAAGAAGTCAACACTGGAGAGGAAGCTGATGACACAACTGTAGTGGAAGATGGAGCAGCTGGTGTTGTTGGAGCAGTTGTCACAACTGATGCAACTAGTGCTGTTAGAGGAGCACGTGCTGCTGGAGAGGCTGATGCCGATGAACGTGTGGATGCAGTAGATGATGCCGATGCTACGACTGCTGGTGAAGAAGTAGATGGAGAGGTGGTGCTACTGGTGCCCATGTCATAACTAATGCAACTGGTGCTTTAAGCAAGGCATGTGCCGTAGGAGAGGCTGATGGAAATGAAGCTATGGACGTAGTACATGACCCCGATGCTACGGTCACTGGTGAGGAAGCAGATGGAGAAGACGAATTAGTTGGCACTGCAACACGTGGGGCAGCTAGTGCAGTAAGTGTAGGTATACCGGCTGATGAAGCTGGTACTATAGATGATGCGGAAAGTGTGGATGTAGATTGTGTAGATGTGTCTGAAACTGCTACTGCTGCTAAAGTTGTACAAGCTATAAGGGATGCTACTGCTGGCAAGGCAAAAGGTGGGGCAGCTGGTGCAACAAGCGCAGTAGTAACAGCTGATGCATCTTGCACTGTAGAGGATGCAGGAACTGTGGATGTGGACAATGTCGATGTTGGAGAGGCTGCCTCTGTCAATGGAGCTGCTCCAACAGATTCATCACTAGGTACTCCCACTACATCCTCGGTGCTCACTGTCGTAGTCAATGTCAAAGTGGACGGATGCACACACCCCACCTCAACCGCTGCGACAACAGAAGCCGGTGAAGATGAAGACGTGCTAGAGACAATGCGGACATGTTGCGCTAGACGACGACGACGTTGTCGAGCTGGAGGTTGACTGGGAGGGGACATGACACCAGTGGAGTGGATGATGGACAGAATAGCCACAGACTGAGATGAGAGGTCCTCTGTAGTTGGAGAAGGTCCCTCAGAAGAAGACGAGGAAGATGAGGATGATGGGGAACAGGAAGAATCAACCTGATGGGAGAAGAGGTGGTCCCTGACCTGCTGCATCATCGATTGCAGACTCTGAAGCTCGGTGTATAGGACAGCCAGAGCCCTGGTGTGAAGAACGGACAAATGAGGTAGGTCCGTCTGCTGGGGATTCTCAGGGAAGTCACGAGGCTGGAGCCATGGTGGATGCCACCCATTGGGACGCAGGTAACACTGGCGCCAACCGTGGCGTCCATCGCCACAGAAGTGGCAGGCAAACCCTCAAAGAGTTGCATCCTGTCGTGGGAGAAGATGACCAATGCTCTAAGGGTCATGGTGGTGAGGATGGAGAACACCGTGTCCCGAGAGTGGAGAGACCGAACATGGGAGCGGCTGGAGAGTAGCATCAACCACATCAAAGCAAGGTAGTCAAACATGGGCTATTCTTGTGCCAGACGGCAATCCTGGGTAGCTCCCCAACTGCTTGGTGAGGCTAGAACCAGTAGCCAGGGGACGCTTGTGTGATTGCTCCCCAGGAAAGGCCATGGTCACTCAATCTGTACATGTGCGTGTGCCATGAGTAGTGAGACGAGAGGGAATAGAGTTGTGAGTGGCCAACATGACTCTAACAGCTGAGCTCTCGCTCCTAATTCTCACCTGTACCAACTCTTGAATCCTACAGAGAGCTGGAAATCCTAGGCAGCAGGTTAGGGCACCAGCGTTGTTGTTGCAGCGTGCGGGCTTCCACGCTCGTTGCTTAAGTCTGCTGCCCCCTCCGTCTGCTGCTCTAGAGTCTAAGTCAGGAAGCTCTGGGTTTGTTACTCAGAAACACGCGCGCCAGTGTTAGCGCCAGAAAGCAGCTGAAAACTGAAAGTGACTGATTACGAATGAAGAATGAACAACAATGGGAGACCCCTCCAAGTTATAGCTCCCCCCCACTAGTGTAGAACTTGTTACTCAGCTAACCACCCAATCAGAAAATAGTCCTAGATATATTTTCTGGCAGGCAGGGTTTTTTCGGTGAGCCCTGCCAGACGCCCGACAGCCCAAAACCCGGGCGTCATCCGTTTTGCCTGAAAACCGGATCATACCATAATACCGACACTGCAAACGCAGTCGTGCGGTCAGAATGAGCTACAAAAGTAGCAGCAAAGAGTTATGGCTGTCCGAACCCGTGCAGTGCCTATGACAGTCAGTGATGCCAAACAGGGCCACACAGCAGGAGACATGGACCCTAGGCACAGCATGATGCTACAGACGCAACGCCACGACCAGAGACAACGATGGGTACATGTAGAAAGCATCTGAAGTGGCAGTGACCACCGGCGGCCCGACCGCCGAGAGGGTCTACCGATGGAGCTGAGCGCGTCACCGGAGAGAGGAGGCTCCAGCGAACGGTGAGTGTGCCTGAGCGTGCGTTGGCCCCACCGAGCGACACTCTAGCAACGTCGAGTCTCGCCGTCAGTCATCTGCATGCCGATGTATACAAGCCGGGAGGATACAACAGGGTATAATGAGAGATGCACAAAAATCAACACTCCCCCATGACTCACAATTGTAGTGCACATGTGCGGGCAGAGACACGGTCAACGACCAGACTCCCCCAGGCTACACAGAAACGCAGGCAGAGACAAAGAGAGCCACTCACGGATCCACACCAACCAAACTCACAATCTTCTTGAACAAATCGCGCTTCAGTGCCTTGGTCAAGAAGTCAGCCAACTACCGTGATGTCTCAACCCAGACAATGCTGATGCTGCCATCATGCAACAACGAACGCACATAGTGATACTCAACGTTGATGTGCTTTGTGCGTGTGTGATGCACGCCGTCATTGTCTGTGATGGCCATGGCACTCTCTTTGTCACAATGCAACGTGATGGATGCGACAGACTGACTCAACTCGAACAACAGACGACGCAACCACACACTCTCACACGCGCCTGAGCCAAGAGCAACGTACTCAACCTCAGCAGTGCTGTGTCCAATGTACCCCTGCTTGCCACTAAGCCAGGACACAACTGTGTCGCCAATCAGAAAGATCTAGCCTGTGCGACTCTTACCGTCCGGACTGCCGGCCCAGTCACTGTCGGTGTAGCCTACCGCGACAACAGATGGCTGGTGGCGGAACATGAGACCTCGCCAAGCAGTCAAGATGACATAGCGCAGTTCTCGGATCGCGGCCTCGTAGTGGAGGTGACGCGGCTCCTGTGAAAACTAGGCTAGGAGGTTGACGGCAAACGCGATGTCTGGACGCGTTGCCGTCGCCAGGAACATTCGTGACTTGATGACTCGCAAGTACATTGTCACGTCAACTGGCTCCCCCACAATAGCAGGGTCAAGACTCTTCAGCTTCACCTGGCCATCAGATGACATGGGTGAAGATGCGCTCGGCACGAGCGGCAGGTCCTCCGCAAAGCGGGTGGACAGAGCCTGCACATAGGCGGCCTGGTGGATGTGTAGGACGCCCTAGGAGCGATCATGCTCGAGCTCCATGTCCAGGAAGACTCTCGCGGATCCGAGATCCTTCATCTGGTAGGCGGAGTGCGGCAAGTCCTTGACACGCTAGATGACAGCTGTGTCAAGCGACGCAATGAGGAGATCGTCGACGTAAACCAGAATAGCAGTAAAAGTTTGGCCTCACGGATTGACATTCAGTGCAGGGTGAGCGGTGCTACTGATCTCCCAGTTCCAGCAACAAGGTGATTGCTTCAAGCCATAGAAGGCCTTCTGTAGTCACCAGACTCTCTCACTACCATCGTCGAAGCCTGGGGGCTAGACCATGTAGAGCTCCTCACCCTCCAAGAAGACATGGAGAAAGGCGTTGCTCACATCCATGTGATGCAGCTCTCACCCATGTTGGGCGACCAGGCTGAAGAGCGCCCAGCTAGTGGAGAACCGGCAAACTGGGGCAAAGATCTAGTCGTAATCAACCCCAGGAATCTAGGCAAACCCCTTCGCTGTAAGGCGGGCCTTGTACTTGTCCAAGGACCCGTCGGGCTTCCACTTGTGCCGAAAGACCCACTTGGCGCCAATTGCCTTCTGTCCTGAGGGAAGGTCGATGAGGTCGTACACGTGGTGTTGGCGGATGGCAGCGAGCTCATTGGGGCAGGCAGCTTCCTAGTGTGCGGCTGTAGGAGAGGCTCGTGCCTCGCGTAGGGTGGTTGGGTCCTCCGGGCGTGTTGTGGAGTGGAGTGAGAGAGCGTGTGCATCACGAGCCCCAAGTGGGATGCGCAGGAGTGCAGCCACGACGGCGTGCCGATGCTTGTGATGAAGCATGGCGTAGCCCACTGCGGAGGCCGAGTGAAGGTCTACAATGATGGCCGAAGTGGTCAAGCCGAGGGCCTTGGTGCCAGGATCCTCACTCACGACCGTGGAAGTGGAGGAGACACGTGGAGCCACGCGGGGTCGAGGCGCCACGGAGCGGTGCGACGGTCTGTGCGCTCACCGACGGTCTGGGTCACACGCTGCCGCCTGGGCCACATGAGTAGCGTAGCATGGGAGGAAATGACACTGAGTCCGACGGGCCAACGGAGTTGGACGGGGCTGCTGGCCTAGAGGGGCCAGTGGACGCGATTGGGACTACCGCCTTGGAGGGGCCAGTGGACGCGATTGGAGCTGCTCGCCTGGAGGGCTAGTAGATGCAACTTGGGCTGCCGACTCAGAGGGACCAGTGGACGCGACTGAGGCTGCCGACCCGGAGGGGCCAGTGAACGCGATTGCGGCTGCCAGCCCGGAGGGACCAAAGAACGCAACTGGGGTTGCCGGCCCGGAAGGGCCAATGGACGCGACAGGGGCTGCCAGCCCGGAGGGACCACTGGACGCGACTAGAGCTACTGGTTCGGAAGGGCCAGTGGACGCGACTGGGGCTGCCGGCATGGAGGGACGAGCGGACACGACTGGGGCTGCCGGTTCAGAGGGACTGAGGGATGTGTCACCCAAAAGCGACAGGACAAAGGACGGACTCGCCAATCCTCCACGTGACAGGAGAGAAACGGACGAGCCGGAGCGAATGAGGTTGCAAGGGAATAGGTCCTCAAAGAAGAGGGCATCGCAGGACTCAATGATGTAGTGCCTGGAGGGATCCCAGAAGTGCCAGGCCTTGGACTGACGAGAGACACTGAGGAAGGTGCAAGGAAGTCCGCGGGGGGCGAGCTTGCCGCCCTGCTGCGGGGCGGGCAGCCACACAATGGCCACGCAGCTCCAGACGCGAGCCGGGCAAAGGCCAACGTGCTGACCGCACTAATGCTGGTACGACGTGGACTAGTGGGGAAGAAGACCGTGTGCAATCTGGACCCAAACCCAGGTCATTTAGGCCATGACTTCAAAATAGAAGCCATCGGAGAGGCCTGACTCGACCCGCATGGTGTGGACGGCGTCGGCCATGGTACGGTTCCATCGTTCGGAGACACCGTTCTGAGCAGGCGTGTATGGCGCATACGTCTCATGGTGGATCCCGCGGGAGGCGAGAAAGGCCGTGGTCTCACCCATGTACTCACCACCGCGATCAGAGCAAAAGCGGCGAAGAGAGTGGCCACACTCATGCTCCGCAAGGACAAGCCAGTCATGGATGGCTTGGGCGACATCGATCTTCTGCCAAAGGCAAAAGACCCAACGGTAGCGAAAATAGTCGTCAGTGAGGGTGAGAACATAGCAGCCATTCTCGTCGACGGACTCGGCGGGGAGAGGGCACATGACATCCGAATGGACGAGGTTGAGAGGGGCGGATGCACGGGATGAAGACAAAGGGTATGTGGACCGGTGCATCTTCCCTTGAGAGCAATCAATGCACTCGGTGGGGCACGGGAGAGGGAAAGTCTCCGGGTCAAGGCCCTTGGCCGGCTCGGTGCGGAGCATGCTGTCTACCGTGGCAGAGTGGACGTGGCAAAGGCGGCGGCGGCAAGAGGCAGTTGTGCTGAGAAGAGAGCGTGCTGGTGACAAACACATGGCATGTGGCGGCCGACGGGGAGGAGACGGAAGGAGAGGAGGAGAGGCGAGGTACATGCCAAAGGTTACCACGGGCGGTGGCGTGCAAGACTACAAGACCAGACGGACGCAACGACAGAGTGCCAACACCTCGCGAGTGCACAACGTCCATGCTCATGCGGTCAAGGGCAATGACGGACAGGAAGCTGAGCTCGAGACCTGGGACGAAGAGGACATAGGTCAGAAAGACGTCACCGGCAGGACCACGGTAACGAAGGACGCCAACACCACCGACAGGCAACACTTGTCCGGAGCCCGTCTGGACACTGGAGACATCGCCTACAAGACCGAGCATACTAAAGGCCTCACGAGAGGCCGTCATGTGATGCGTGGCCCCGGAGTCCATGATCCAGGTCTCAGTAGTGTCCTGGACCAGGGTCGCTAGATCGTTAACGGTCACATGGCAGCAAGAAAGGGACGCGGACGTAGTGGAAGGAGGCGCGAACTGAGATTGCCAATCGTCAAGCCATGCGATGTCGTCATGGAAAGGGGCAGAGGGGACCATGGGAGACGATGAGATAGACGAGGAAATGGGACACGACCGCAGCCCAGTCTCAGTCATGTAGGGCTAGGCAGGAGAGCAGGAGGTGATGCAACTCGCACTTCCCTGGGGAGGAGGGCGAGGCAGGCAGAGCTGTAGAGCAATGAACTGCTCTAGCTGACGCTCGCGAGAGGACGGTCCAGGAGTGTAGACTGAGTGTCGAGTGACGGCATCGGAGTCCGAGTAGGAGAAGGACTGTGCTGGCAAAGGAAACGGAGGCGCCGACGGTTACGGATGGTGCGGTTGTGGCGCTGGTGTCGGCTGGACTAGCGAAGGGACCGGAGTGGTGGAGCTGCTGGACGAGGCCGAGGCGTCAGATTCGGCAATAGCGACGGCGGCTGAAGCGAGACGGCGCTCCTGCTGGTGACGCATGGTGGCGATGACGTGTGCCTCATCCGTTGGTAGAGGGCACGTGTCCCACCCGTGCCCGGGCTGGCCAAAGTTGTGGCACACCGAGCCGCCACCGCTGGACCCGGTCGACGGGTGCTACTTCTGCTGCTGTTGCTGACCCTTGCCCTTCTTGTTCCGATGCTTCTTCCTCAACGACGATGAGGTGCCACAACAGGGGAGGCAACGACCACAAAGACAATGGCAGGGGAGGCGAGAGCCTCCGTGCGTTGGAGTAGGGACTCGAGACGAGCTTCCTCAATCCGGAGGAAGAGCTCATATGCCCAGGGCATAAGGGTGCCCTGGGCCACCATGGTGGAGAGGACGTCGTGAGAGTAGTGTACGAAGACGTCCGCGTACGCAGCTGTGGCACTGCGCTTGATGGTGAGGAGCGTGGCCAGAGGAAGTGGGGCAGAGGTACCGATGCGATGAAGGATGTCCTCCACCTGCTGCCAGTAGGCGGTGACTGTCTCGGTCTCCCCCATGTGCAAGGAGTTGAACTCTCGCGGCTGGTCTCAGCCTCGCTGGAAAGGCAATGGGGATGAATGAGGACGTGCCACGTGGCTGCAGGGTTTGGAGTGGCGCCACCGGCGAAGTCGCCGAGGAAGGACTTTAGGGCAAGGCAGAAAGCCGGAGGGGCGAAAGGGACTAGTGCACGTACGGCACGACTAGCGTCATACAACTGGTCGGCCAGGGTGGTGTCATACGGGAGGGTGTAGTATGCCCATAGGCCCTCACTCTACGCCCAGATCCGCAAGTTGAGCTCCCAGCTCCAGAACTGCTCGCTAGCGTGAAGCAGCGGTGGCGACATCTCAAAGTCCTTCTGCCTGCGACTGGCGCCCAAAGGGGGGCCAAGGACGGAGGTCATCGTCTACCGCTGGCACTAAGTCTGCTGCTGTGCCAGGTAATGCGTGGCAGCAGACACAACTCGGCTTGCGTTCCCTGAAGGGATGAATGGTGGCGGCACACTAGTGGCAGTTTGGGAGGCCAATAGCTGTAGTGCTAAAAACTGCTACGTCAAGGCGGCGAGCTGTTTCAGAAGAGCAGCCAGGGGGTCAGGGTTGCCGCCAACGATGCCAGAGGGTTGCTGTTGCTGTTGCTGCTGCAGCTACCGCTGCTGCTGCTGCTGCTGCTGCTACTACTGTCGCTACTGCTACTGTTGCTACTATTGCTACTGCTGCTGCTGCTGTTGCTGCAGCCGCTGCAAGAAAGGGGGGCTGGGCGTCCCCCCAATAGAGGAGGACCCCTCCCCGCTGGGGCTGCTAGCCATGGTTTGGTACCCCTTGGTTCCTTTTTTTTGTTTTTTTTGTGTTGTTGATGTCAGTAGTGACGTCAACTTAGGGCTAAAGATGTCATCTACTGCCACCGTGTTATCTGTAGGGCTACTGCTGTAGATGAATCCCTGCCCACCCTTTGGTTTTCTTCCCCCCCTTTTTTGTGTGTGTTGATGACATCAGCAGTGACGTCAGCAGCGGGATGCCGAAGTCAGCAGCGACAGTTGTTGGGGCCGCTGCTACAACTATTACTGCTGCTGCTGCTACTACTGCTGGTGGTGCTGCTGCTGCTGATGTTGCTATAGCTGCTACTGCAGCTGTAGCTGCAGTGGCAACCACTACTACTGCTGTTGCGGGCTGCTATGGCCGCTATGGCTGCTGTAACAGCTATGGTAGCAGTTGCATCCGAGGCAGAGAAGCTGGTTGGGTGGGGGATTCTTTTTTGTTTTTTTTTTGTCCTTTTTCCTTTCCTGTATCATAGTGGGCTCTGTTGCTCAATGTGAGCAGTGGGCAGCAAGCCCGTTGCTTGCTACGAGCAAAGGGCTCGCTGTCCGTAGCCCGTCGCTCGCGGCGAAATGCGGGCTGCGAGTAGCAGCAGCCGCTGCTGGCTGCTGCCGGCAGCTGCTCGCTGCTGCTGCTGCTGCAGCGGGCTGCTACTACGGCTTGCTGCTGCGGCTACAGTGGCCTACTACTGCCGCTGCTACTACTGCTTGCTGTTACTGCTGCTCATTGCTGCAGTTGCAGCTCGCTGTTGCAGCTGCTACTCGCTGTCGCTGTTGCTCGCTACTGTTGCTGCTACTGCTGCTTGTTGTTGTTGCTGCTGCTATTGCGGGCTGCTACTGCTGGCTGCCGCTGCTACTTGCTACTGCAGACTCCTGCTCCTGTGGGCTGCTATGAGCTGCTGCTGCTGCCCACTGCTACTATTGCACATAGCTGCTGCTGGCTGCTGTTGTCACTGCTCGCTGCCGTTGCCTGCGGCTGCCGCTGCTGCAAGCTGCTGCTATTGCTTGCCAGTACGAGTCACTGCACCTTGGTGACGTTGCAGCGTGTGTCGTCGCGCGCAGGTGTAGGACGCGGAGTGCCGCTCACCTCCTCGCGTCACGCGTGGGGGTCAGTGCTGCCGAAAAAGATTTCGGCAGCATTTCCCCTGGCCCAATGGCTATGGGAAAAAATCTGGCGCCGCCACCTGGCGGGTCAATGCTCCCGGAAAAAACCCGGCAGCATTTCCCCTACACTGGCGCGTATGGGGATCCGCCGACGTTGTCTGGCACCTGTACGCTAGTCTTCTACTGCTGTTGCTACGCTCTAACTCTGATACCAAGCTGGAAATCCTAAGCAGCAGGTTGGGGCAGCAGCGTTGTTGATGGAGCGTGCGGGCTTCCACGCTCGTTGCATAAGTCCGCTGGCCCTTCAGTCTGCTGCTCTAGAGTCTAAATCTGGAAGCTCTGGGTTTGTTACTGAGAAAACGCGTGCCCCAGTGTTGGCGCCAGAACGTAGCTGAAAACTAAAAGTGACTGATTAGGAATGAAGAATGGACAACAATGGGAAACCCCTCCAAGTTCTAGCTCCCCCCCACTAGTGTAGAACTTGTTACTCAGCTAACCAGCCGATCAGAAAATAGTGGTAGATCTATTTTTGGGCAACTATACGCGAACTGCTTGGTTTGCGACCCGCATAGACGCGAAGTGCCGGGTCCAGATCGCGACGATGGTAGGCGCCTGTTTCGGTTGCCAGTAAATTCTAAATGTCGACTTCGGACTTTCATGTCTAGTTTATGCCTATTTTCAAGACGCAGATGTGCGAGGACCTGCTATCGTTGGAAACCAATCTCGCATGTACTCTTCTAGCGACCGAGTAAATAGCGATGCTAATCGCTGGCGACCTTTTCGTTTATTCGGCAGGCTCCACATAGTTTCTCGGACACACACTCTCATTCATTCTGTTTAATAGAACAGCACCCGGAGTGTGAGTCGCTGTCGAATGGCGACAGCGACTCACACTGGCACTCGCCACTCTCACTACTTTCTTGCTTCTGATTGGACCGAAGTTTCTGGGATGAATTTCTGGTTCGTCAACTCATGTTGGCATCTATTCGTCAGGTGCCGGAAAAATCGATGCTTGTTTTACTGTGCGTTTCTCCACTTTTCAGTTCGTCGGCCAAACATTCACCCCCCATCACATGGACATCCGATGGGATGGCGCTTCCAGAATAGGCCTCTCCGATTAACTAGGAATCGGTACGGCAGGATCCAAGTACGAATCCCGACAAGAGGTAGTCCGCGTAAGGAGGGGGGCCGAACTCGGCATCCGGCATGAATTTATCCTCTGTTTTTTGGCAGGCAGGGTTTTCTCAGTGAGCCCTGCTAGACGCCCGACAGCCCAAGACCCGGGCGTCGTCTGTTTTGCCTGAAAACTGGATCATACCATAATACTGACGCTGCGAACGCAGTCGTGCGATCAGAATGAGCTACAAAAGTAGCAGCAAAGAGTTATGGCTGCCCAAACCCAGGCAGTGCTTACGACAGTCAGTGATGCCAAACAGGACCACACAGCAACAGACATGGACCCTAGGCACAACATGATGCTGCAGACGCAACGCCACGACCAGAGACAACGCTGGGTGCATGCAGACAGCATCTGCAGTGGCAGTGACCGCCGGCGGCCCGACCGCTGAGGAGGCCTGTTGAGCTGAGCGCGTTGTTGGAGGGAGGAGGCTCGAGCAAACGGTGAGTGGGCCTCAGCGTGCATCGCCTCCACCGAGCGACACTCCAGCGACGTCGAGTCTCGCCGTCAGTTATCTGCACGCTGATGTACACAAGCCGGGAGTGTTGTGCTTTGTACCGTTCCTGTACAGTTTACTGTGACCACTCGGCCGTGTCCATACTCGTGCAGATCCCTGAGGCAGGCGGCCCTGGTGACACCGGCGCGACGACAGGCGGCGGACTACCCGTCTGGAGCTGACCGACCACTGTTCCAGAGCCCCAGATGTCACCGGGACTCCTTGCTGTGACTTCTACGTCTTGCAGGCGCCTTTCGGCGGACTGGGCATGAGGCCCATTTGCATGTTTTTGCATTACATACTTGCTGTCAGTCGATGGATGCATGCATGTGACCAGTCGTTGCGTGCGCCTTTTGATTCTGCACGTCTAGGTTTAGACGGTGTAGGATTCTGACATGTGTGCGCAGAGTTACGGCCAAAACAGTGGTTTTGGGCCGGTTTTAGGACAGCTCTTGGACTGCCGCGTGCGACACCCGCAGTGCGCCGCGGCAGGTATTTATGCCCTGGACCTGTCAGTTGTCATTCCTCTCTGCATTTACTAAGCTATTGAAGCTTATGAGACTTTGCGCGTCTCCCTAGCCTGATCCTTGCTGTTTCTTGCACCTGCCTGCTTGCTAGTGCGTCAGCTGACTGGACAGTGTCGCCACGTCAGCAGCAGCAAGGCTAGGAACCTTCCTAGCAGCTTCTCATGGTATCAGAGCGGTGAGACAGATCTCACCGAGCTGCGCAGCAGAGACGCAGCAGAGCAGCAGCAGTGAGAGTCACCGCTGCAGCAGATCTTCTGGGACCCGTTGGAGACGGTCGACCGCCGTCAACGTGAGATCGCAACTGCAGAGACAGCAGCAGCGACGCTTACCACCACGCAGAGAGGCGTGGCGGCCGCGGTGCCAGCAGACCTCCCACAACCACAGCAGCTGAGTAGCAGCAGCAGCGCAGCAGCCACAGCCGTAGCAGCAGCGTGACAGCAGCCGCGGCAGCAGCAGCGCAGCAGCAGCGGCGGCAGCAGCAGCGCAGCAGCCCCAGCGGCGGCGGCGGCAACAGCAGCCGCAGCGGCAGCAGCAGCACCAGCAGCCGCAGCGCAGCTGCAGCAGCAGAAGCAGCGGCGGCAGCGGCGGCAGCAGCGGCAGCAGCAGCAGCGTGCAGCGCACCAGCAGCAGCAGCGCAGCAGCGCGGCAGCGCAGCAGCAGCAGCGGGCGGCGGCGGCAGCGAGCTGCGGCTGCAGCGCGCAACAGCAGCAGCGGCAGCGTGCAGCGGCTGCTGCCACCGCCGCGCACGCAGCCACGCAGCTGCTGCTGCAGCTGCCCGCACAGCTGCAGCAGCAGTTGGGCGGAAGCTGCCGCACAGCTTCCGCGCAGCCTCCGCGCAGCCGCCACTGGGCGGCTGCACGCTCGCACAGAACCGCGAGCGAAACGACAAAAAAAAAAAACGTCAGCGTCGATGCTGACGTCAGTATTTTGCTTGCTGACGTCATCAGGTCGTGCTGACATCAGCAACCACCTGCTGACGTCAGCACCATACTTAGGCAATTTTTTTGCTAGAAGGTCAAAAGTTGCCAGCATTGCAACTCCTCGAGAAACGCAGACAGCACTGAAATCTGACAAACTTGACCCGTCGTCCCATACTGAGCGGCGACATGAATTCGCCCGACGACAAGGACAAGGCGCCAGCTGATCCCTCCTCCTCTTCTTCAGAGGTACTCAGCCCTCGCTCACGGGCGATCGCGGACCTACGTAGCCAGCAGGAGGAGATGAGTCGTCTGCAGCGAGAGCAGACTGAGTCGATTCGCACGCTGACAGAGCTTCTGCGTGCTCAGTCCACGGCTCCCTCGCGGACTTCTGGAGGAGTTGCCGGTCTTCTGGCATCCGCACAGCATTCGACTCGGGTGGCTACGACAGGGGTTCTGCCTCCCGCACCTCCTGGCGCACACTCTCCACTACCTGAGGACCTCTCTGATGACGAGTCACTCATGCCAGGTTTCGAGGATGACGCCCAGGAGCGGGAGATCCGTCTTCTACGGGAGCGTCTTCGTCAGTTGCAGACGGGCATGCGACCTCCACCTGCGTCTCCGATGCGACCGTCATTTCCTTCTCTCAGAGATCACCCTCTTCTAGGCTTCTTCCCTGTCTCCCGGCCTCCTCAACCTGCGACTGCCCTTCCCACGGAGCGGCAGCCAAAGGACTTTGAGGCGCCACCCCCACGGTACATCAGCGAGGATGGCTTTGATTGCTGGGAGATCCTGTTTCAGGTGTGGGCCACCTCCGAGGGAGTCTTGCCTTACTACCACAGCCCATACCAGACTACAGACCCAGCATAGGTGTCGACAGCTGCCCGGGCCATGCGAGGACTTCTCTACGCCATGCCACGCGAGACTGTCGTCGACTTCCGCCCCTTTCTTGGCGAGCCAGGCACAGGCACCGGAGCTGATCCTCGTGGAGTCTGGGATCTGACGCTGTCCCTACTGGCCGCAGAGACACACGCCACGCGTGCGTCCCACATCCGCGCCTTCCATTCGCTTCGTCAGGGACCAGCGGAGCCTGCGGCGGATTACTGGCAACGCGCCATGCGCATCTACACGCGCCTGGGTACCTCAGGGGGTACGCAGTTGTGGGCACTCCGGGCGATCATGCTCGAAGTTCGCCTGGAGTACACCGACATCTTCGACCGGTACAGCGACGCCGTTCTCGAGCCCTTTTCGGCCTCCATGCAGCTGCTCCCTTGGGCGCATCAGCTTTTCCTCCAGGTGACGTCGACCCGCGAGGCCGCAGTAGCGCACCAGGAGGCGTCTCTCGCTGCAGCAGTCGTCGCCTCACCACCATCCTCCATCCTGCAGTCACCCTCATCCACCTCCACCACGACCGCATCTTCCTCCTCCTCTTCGACCCCGTCTACACCCACGCAGGGCGTTGCAGCTGCCGCCCAGGGGAAGAAGAAGAACAGGAAGCGCGGATCGGGCCAGCAGCAGCCGTCATCCAGTGGTAGCAGTGGGCGTTCCGTCCACTGCTACAACTGTGGAGGTGCCCATCGCTACACCGAGTGCCAGCAGCCGCTTGACTGGGGGCGCATCACTCGTGGGCTTCAGGCGGCCCATGCTGCTCGTACTGCGTCTGGCGCGTCGTCCGCACACTCCTCGGGACGCGCGACGACTACGACTGCAGCTGTTCCTGAGTCGTCACCAGCGAGCAGCAGTGATCCAGACCCCCGTGACCGCACCATCGCCGAGCTACGTCACCTTCTGGCGCTTCGCTCACAGGGAGGTGCGAGTGTGTTGTCATCGTCGAGTGGGTCACAGACTGNTAGCGCACCAGGAGGCGTCTCTCGCTGCTGCAGTCGTCGCCTCACCACCATCCTCCATCTTGCAGTCACCCTCATCCACCTCCACCACGACCGCATCTTCCTCCTCCTCTTCGACCCCGTCTACACCCACGCAGGGCGTTGCAGCTGCCGCCCAGGGGAAGAAGAAGAACAGGAAGCGCGGGTCGGGCCAGCAGCAGCCGTCATCCAGTGGTAGCAGTGGACGTTCCGTCGACTGCTACAACTATGGAGGTGCCCATCGCTACACCGAGTGCCAGCAGCCGCTTGACTGGGGGCGCATCACCCGTGGACTTCAGGCGGCCCACGCTGCTCGTACCGCGTCCGGCACGTCGTCCGCACACTCCTCGGGACGCGCGGCGACTACGACTGCAGCTGTTCCTGACTCCTCGCCAGCGAGCAGTAGTGATCCAGACCCCCGTGACCGCACCATCGCCGAGCTACGTCACCTTCTGGCGCTTCGCTCACAGGGAGCTGCGAGTGTGTTGTCATCGTCGAGTGGGTCACAGACTGCTTGTTCGTCCGTCTTCGTGACTCGTGATGATACGTGTGGGGGAGCACAGTCCGCATGTGATGAGGATGGGCCTGAATGCACAGACTGGATCCGTGAGGCGTACCTTCGTGATGTACGTCGTTCTGTCCCACAGACGGCTCAGCGTCCCTCTGATGCCGAGTGTTCCATTGCTCGTTGTACAGTGACGTCCACCGGTCGTGACCCCAGTGGCACTTGGATCATCGATTCCCGTGCCACTCACCACATGACGTGTCGTCGCAGTGACTTTGTGGTTCTTGGTCACGTCACGACTGTTCGTTCTGTTCGTACAGGCTCTGGTCAGTCCTTACCAGTGGACGGTGTTGGGGTTGTGTGTTTCGATGGTCCGTCTGGCCCCTTGTATCTCTCTGACGTGCTATTTGTACCTGATCTTGAGCTCAGCTTGCTGTCTGTACGTGCCTGCACTCTGATGGGTCTCTCTGTTGAGCACACTGCTGATTCTGACACTCGTAGCATTGTCCTGCGCGCTTCAGTTGTTAATGACCTGTACCGCATTGCTCGGCCGTCCTCCCCTTCCTCCCCTACATCCTCTGGTCGCATTTTTGTCACTGGTGTTCTATCCCCAGACCACCAGAGATTGCTGCACCGCCGTCTGTGTCACGTGGGCTCCGACACTGTGTCGAAGCTCATCCGGACACAGCCCGCTCTTGGTCTTGATGTGGCTTCTTTCGAGAAGCCACCCAAGACCGACTGCCTTTTTTGCGCCCAGGGTAAGATGCACCGGTGCACTTACCCTGATTCGCGTTCACGAGCACTGCGGCTCCTCGAGCTGGTCCACTCGAACTTGCTAGGTCCACTCCCGGTCGAGTTCGTGTCCGAGAGAGGCCGATACGTCCTGACACTGACTGATGACTTCACCCGGATGCGGTGGGTCTACAGTCTCCGTCAGAAGAGCGACGCCGCCCTTGCGGTTCGACTCTGGCTCGTGATGGCTGAGCGTCAGTCTCGCCATACGCTACACACCTTCCGATCTGATCGCGGTGGCGAGTTCCTCGGCGAGATGGACGCCTACTTTGCTGAGCACGGCATTTTTCACCAGGTCTCCGCTCCTGCCACCCCACAGCAGAACGGTGTGTCTGAGCGCTGGAACCGCACCATGGAGGATGCGGTCCGCGCCATGCGGTCTGAGTGCGGTCTCCCGGAGTCCTTCGCCTTCGAGGGTTTCTCCTTCATGACCTGGGTCTGGAACCGCCTCCCGCATGGTCCGCTTCCGGACCATATTACACCGTAAGAGCTCTGGTTTGGCCACCGTGCTGATCTTCGCCTCGCTCGCGTCTGGGGTTCTCTGGCCTCCGTGTGGTACACCAAGGACCAGCAGGGGTCCAAGGTCTCCCCTCGGGGTCGCCTGTGTGCCTTCATCGGCATCTCCCCGCGGTCGAAGGCCTGGCACTTCTGGGACCCCACTCGCCGTCGTGTCATAGAGTCTCGGGACGCGCTGTTTTTTGAGTCACTCACTTACCGTGATCTGACTTCCATCACAGCCCTTTCTGCTGCCCACGTCCCTTCCTGTGAGGGTTCTCGGCGGATGGGGAAGATTTCTCCGCCGTCGACCACTGGTCGACACGCTGATGGGTCCGCTCGAGCCCCCTCTTGGTCTCCAGCACTTGACGATCCGGCTATTTTTGCCGTTGGCCCAGAGATATCGCCTGTGCTGCCAACTTCACACCCTGCAAGCACCCCCGCTCAGGCGTCTGACTCAGTCCAGCCCACGCCTGTCCCTGCTAGCACCCCCGCGCAGGTGTCTGCCCCAGTCCAGCCCACGCCTGTCCCTGCTAGCACCCCCGCGCAGGTGTCTGCCCCAGTCCAGCCCACGCCTGTCCCTGCTAGCACCCCCGCGCAGGTGTCTGCCCCAGTCCAGCCCACGCCTGTCCCTGCTAGCACCCCCGCGCAGGTGTCTGCCCCAGTCCAGCCCACGCCTGTCCCTGCTAGCACCCCCCCCGCAGGTGTCTGCCCCAGTCCAGCCCACGCCTGTCCCTGTTTCGCCTGACACTCTTTCAGTGTCCGGGCCGGCCTTACCCGCTGGCACACCCAGCTCTGGGCCCCCCACACACACGTCTTCTCGCGCGGCATCCCCGGCTGCCTCGTCTCAGTCCACACCTGCTACGGTTGTCCCTGACCCTGTGGACGTGCCCGTCTATGCGCCTGCTGCGCATCCCTCGACCTCCGGTTACTCTCCTGAGCCTGGTGGTCACCTCCAACCACTGGATTCCGGAGCTCAGCGGGTGTCGGGTCCTCGACCCAGGCGCCCCACTCGCAGCATCGGGAGCGGTGATCCAGGCACAAAGGCCCTAGGCCTGAGTGCCCGCACTCAGCTTTCAGAGGTACACCCAGCGTGCCCCATCGGGCACGATCTGATCACTCGCGAGTTTCATATCGCCTGTGACGCAGCAGCCGACCTCATGACTGTCAGGCCCTACACTGTGGCGTCTGCACTTGCCACACAGAGTTCTCCCTCTCTGGCCCCTGATCCGGGCACATTGAGGGAGGCTCTCTCAGCCAAGGATTCTGATGTCTGGCGAGCTGCTTGCGAGGATGAGCTTCGCGCTATCGGAGAGCACGGAGTCTATGAGCTGGTCGATCTTCCCCCTGGGAGGAAGGCGATTCAGGTCAAGTGGGTCTTTCGCAAGAAGGTGAAGCTTGATGGCTCACTGGAACGCTACAAGGCCCGCTTGGTCGTCAAGGGGTTCTCTCAGATTGAGGGGGTTGACTACACTGACACCTTTGCCCCTGTCGGCCGCATGACTTCAGCTCGAGCTCTATTCGGTGTAGTGGCTCAGCATGACTGGGAACTACACCAGATGGATGTGAACAACGCGTTCCTCCATGGCTCTCTGGATGAGGAGATCTACGTGGCTCAGCCACCAGGCTTTGAGGACGGTAACAAGGTCTGGCGCTTGCGCAAGTCCTTGTACGGCCTCAAGCAGTCTCCACGGTGTTGGAACCGGGAGATCACGGGCACCTTGACTCGTGCAGGATACGTACAGAGCGAGGCTGACCCCTCGCTGTTCATCCTGCCGACACCCGAGCGCCTCACTGCCATCCTGGTCTATGTTGATGACCTTCTGATTGCGTCTCCGTCCCTGGAGGCCGTGAAGGAGGCCAAGGCTGTCTTGCAGACCGCCTACAGGATGAAGGACCTCGGTCCTGCATCGGTGTTTCTCGGTATGGAGATTGTACGTGATCGCAGGCACCGGACACTGTTGCTGCATCAGGCCAGATATGCACGAGTCGTGGGGGAGCGCTTTAGCGATCTCCTTGGTGCAGTGCCCACTGCTTCCACACCCATCACACCTGATGGGCAGGATGCCCTGAAGGTGGATGACCCTACACAGCTGGGGGAGACAGTGGACGTGACCTTGTACCTCCGTCTTATCGGATCT
>SZWC01020163.1:0-11353 GCA_023375785.1 Penium margaritaceum
AGGGGCACTTTTTAACAGTCTTCCCTGTGCACCTCCCATGCATGATGCCTCATGCTCACCCCTGCTCGTCCGCTCCTGCGCCTTCAAGCCCTTCACAGCTTGTCAACCCAATCCCTACAAGGCTGATGATGTGCCGATCCTGGGATTGCATCTTGGTCAAGCTATCCGTGAGCATGTGCTTTGTGCTGCATTGTTGTAGAACAACCTATCCCTTCTCCACCGTGTCGTGCGCATAGTGGTACTGCACGTTGATGTGCTTTGTCCTCCTTTGCTCTGTAAGGTTTTTGGTCATTCAGATGGAGCCAGTGATTTCCTCCTGAACCACCGTAGGATCCTATTGCGGCACGCCTAGCTCCCTCAGAAAACTGCGGAGCCACACCGCTTCTTTGACCGCCTCGGCCATAGTGATGTACTCTGCCTCCACTATGGAGGTGGTGACACAGTCTTGCTTCCTCCAGCACCACGAGACCGCTGCGCATGCGAGGGAGAACACATAGCCAGAAGTGGATCTCCTCTTGTCCACATCGCCGGCGTAGTCCGTGTCAGTATAGCACAACAGCCCCAAGGGGTCAGAATTCCCCTTTCCATCATACTTCAGGCACATGTGCTGCGCTACCTCTAAGAACCAGAGGATGCACTTCACGGCCATCCAGTGTAGTGGCCTAGGGTTGGCCACGTACCTGCTCACCTAACGCACCCTGTAGGCCAAGTCTTGATGAGTCGCCACCATGGCATACATCAGGTTGCCCACCACAAATTTGTAGGGCACCTCCGCCATGTCCTCCTTCTCCTCTTTAGTTTGCGACGCCATCACCGCACTCAGCTCAAAGCTTGTGGAGACCGGACTGTCCACTGGTTTGCAGTCCTCCATACCGTACCGCTTGAGGACATTCGCCAAGCATTTGGCCTGTCCCAGCTCAAGTGTGCATGCCCTCCGGTTCCGTGTGATGCTCAAGCCGAGGTAGTACTCCAGCTCCTCCATGTCTGTCATCTTCAATCTGCTGCTCAGTTGCTCATTGAGCTGCTGCAAAGCCGCCAGATCTGATGAACACACGATCAGATCATCCACATAGAGTGCGGCAATCTGATGGATTCTCTTGCTGAGCTGCACGTACATGCTGTGGTCTGACTCACAACCCTTGAAGCCGAGCTCCGCCATGTAGCCTGTTGGTACCAGTACCTGTGCACCTGTTTTAGCCTGTACAAGGCCTTCCGCAGCTTATACACCTTGCCCTCCGAGGCATCCACCCCTTCCGGCACCTCAAAGTAGATCTACTTGTCGATGATTCCGTTCAAGAATACCGTCTTGAAATCCATTTGGTGGATCTCCATGTCCTTTGTGGCTGCTACAACGAGGATCGTCCGGATGCTTGTAAACTTGGCAAAGGGCGCAAACGTCTCATCGTAGTGTTTGCCTTTTCGCTGCGCGTACCCCTTTGCCACCAGCCACGTCTTGTACTTCTCAACCTTGTTGTCCTTTGTGAAATTCACCTTAAACACCCACCTGGAGCTGATCAGCTTTGCCTCCTCAGGCCGATCCACAAGCTCCCAAGTGGTGTTCTCAGCAAGGGACGCAAGTTCAGATTTTATTTCTTCGTCCCACTACTTCCCGTCAGGCTGTGCAAGTGCCTCTTGCAGGGTTGTCGGTTCCGTTGTGGCTGCCATCATGCACCACGCCATGTCGACTTGTGTTGTACCTCTTGCGTGCATTTTGCTACCTCCGACTGCGACGTGGTGACCTTGGCAACGCCGGCTGCTGGTCTTGCTCCTGCACTGCTACAATGTTGTCCTTGGCCGTGGACTACCGCACGTCGGCTGCTGTGTCTTGCGCTCCAGTGGCACCTACACCTGCTGTAATGCCCTGGTGTGCTCCAACACCTTTGTTCTCCGAAGACCCATCATTGACCTCTACAGCCGCCGGCTCCTCCTCATGTTCAAGGAGTTGGAACCATTTCCCCTGCTTTGGAGAATGCAATGCGTAAATGGTGTTGCTGCTTCTACAGTACCTCTGCTGCTCAACAAATGCGACATCGCAGTTGGTGATGACGTCCTGCATCCGTGGATCAAAGAGACGATACGTCTTCAGCGTACCCTCGTACTCGACAAACGTGTACGCCTTTGCGCGTGGGTCCAGCTTGGAGTTTTTTCCTTGCGTGGCCTGCACCAATGCGTGCTCCTTCTACTAAACGCCTTCACGTGCGCCACGCTTGTTTTGTGCCCACTCCACACCTCCTGCGGCGTCTTCCAGCTGAATTTTCCCTTCAACAGTACCGTAGGGGTGAGGTTAGTGATGTAGCATGCGGTGATCATGGCCGCAACCCACAGGCTCCAGGGCAGTTTAGATTCCATGGGCATTGTTCATGCCATTGTGAGTAGCATCTGATTCGCACGCTCCTCCATGCCATTAGACTGTGGCGTGTACGGAGTGGTTTGTTGCCACTCAATCCCCTGCTCCTTAAACCACCATCCACAGCCCATGTACTCGCCGCCATTGTCGCTGCATAGTACTCGACCTTTGCAGCCAGTCTGCCTCTCCATCCCTATGACATACTTCTAGAGCGGGTCCAACACATTTTTTTTCTGCTCCAAGAAGTAGATGTAGATTTTTCTGTTGTAGTCATCGATGAAGGTGACGAAGTACCGCGCACCCCCAATGGACGGTGTCTTGATTGGCCGGCACACATCGATGTGCATGACCTTGAGCAGGTTCTCAGCCCGCCGCCGTCCGTCTTCAAACGGCTTGTGCTTTGCCTTTCCCGTGATGCAAGCCTCTCACTTGTGCTCTACAGAATCTGCTGCTGTTTCTGCTGAACTGGTGATGTTGAGGCTGCAAATCATATTGCGCTTCACCATTTCTTGCATAGATGCGGGCGACTAAAGCCCCAGCCGCTGGTGCCATAGCTGTAGGTCTGCTCCCCGGCCTTTTGCGAGGTTGAAAATGCATGCTGACCGGTCTGCTACGTCTTCTGCTGAGGGGATGACCTTGGTCTCAACCATGTGGAGGCCTCCCTTACGCTTCGCTTCAAGCATGACCTCACCGCCATTGTCCATCCGCACGACTGCACCTTTCCTACGGAAGAGCACTTCATACCCCTTGTTTGTCAAGCAGATCACACTCAAAATGCCAGCCAGGCTAGTGACATGCTGCATGTTTTGCATAACACAAAACATCCTTCTACCACCAACCACCACCTTTATGAGTGAGTGCATGGGCACTCACTCTACTTTCTGCGTCATGTTGAACTTATGCTATGGGCAATCTTAAGCTGCAACGGCAAAGTCGCCCGGAGCGACACTCCCGTGCGTTGCGGAAGGTGTGAATGTCTTGGCAGGTGGATCAGGGCTGTGGGCCCATAACCCTTTATCAGGAATGATTTCCTGGCATTCTCTGATGCACCTTAGCACCCACAACTGCTTAGGGAAAAAGAGACTTCCAACTGAGGTATGTGCTTTGGGTCACCACAACACCGAGGGAGAAAATATCTGGAAGAATGCTGATTGTGGAAAATGAGAAAGGCTGAAGACCATTGATGGTTAGTTGTTTTGGTAAGATTATATCAGATTCTTAAAGCATGTGATCTGAGATTTCCAATGCATCCAAGCATGTCTAGAACAGAGCAGTAGAGCCCCTGCTACGGCAATCGGAGTAACTCATGGTGGATCCGTCCGCAATACCCACGAATGGGAGTGACGGGAGGTGCTTCAACGATGGCATGTCAAAGCGCCCTTCCTGGCCCTCAAATGCGGGGGGAGGCTCAACCTGGTCTAGAACTCCCACGTTCCTTGTTTTATGGCCCATGTGCCTTTGGAGCTCATTGAAGTCGAAATCGGACCACCAGTGGTGGAATTATCCTGTCACCAATGACGGACACCCACATTTTATCCACCTACCACCCGAACTTTGGATGGGGCTAACTTTCTGAATTCTCAACCAAATTGAACAAGTCAAAGCTTGAAACCAGATGGAAAATTGCAAGAAGTCCAAATCTGCAATCAGATCAGATATCCAACTACTCTCTAGTGGTCGAATCAGGAAAGCCACAAACGGCATCCATGGCAGGGGCACTTTTTGACATGGTTCACTGCTTCCTTTTTGGCGAATCTGTGACTGAGCGTGAGCTTTCTAATCGTTGCACGCTATAAGAGCAGGAATTAAGAGAAATTCAGTTTTGCAAAGAAGATAAGGGAATTCTGCATCAGTTTTTTTACATGGAAATGATCTGATGATTGATAGGGCTAGTAATGAGCTCTCTATTGCACTAAATCGTGTGTGATTTGGCCAAGCATAGCAAAAGTTACGCTTGCCAAAGTGCAGGTCTCACCCACCACAGAAACGCCTAATGCCTCCATGGTGCGCACACGCCGTGGCGCCTTCCTTCACATGCAAAGCACCCTTCCAGAGGTGCAGATCCCTTTGCACGTGATGGAGAGATCTCCGGCACTGTTTTGACACAACTCGGTCTCTTCTTTGTTGATTTGAATGATGGGGTTTGAAAGAGTTTGATACCTATCCGCGGACCTGCAGTTAGAATATTGACTAAGTCCCTAAGTAACAAACTGTATTACTGAGTCACAGACTATGAGCCATGATTTTTGCCAAGTCTCCCGATACCAACTCGTACTACTGACATCCAGCAAATCATCTTCCAAAGCAACTTGGCAGTCCTCCGGGGATAACTCGCCAGATGCACTTTTGTCAGTCACTTCGGTGGATTTTCTAAAGAAAGTTGAATCGCGGCCAACTCCCCTAGCCGCCACGCACATCCCGACTTTGGAAGCACATATCTCCCTCGTTCCTTGTCCGATTTTGATGATTCAACTTCCATTGGATTCAGAAACTTGTCAAATTTTAGGCACAAAAATCCATGTTGGTTCTGGAGAAATTTTCAAGCCACTAGATCCATCTGCAATAAATTTCCTCTCCCTGGCGGCTTGTCAGCGCCTCCCGGCGCCACACTTGGGCATGAGGGGCAATGTTTCAACATTCTCCCCCTTGCACCTTCTATGCCCGCTTCTACTGATTTCTCTTTCTCATCTTCCACTGTGTCCTCCACCCTTTATAGGTAGTTTTATCGGCCACGCTCATCGCATGCCGGTCCGCGGATTGCACTTTGGTCAAGCAATCCGCATGCATGTTGTGTGTGTTGTAGTGCTATAGCACCAGCTGTCCCTTTTCCACCATGTCCCGTGCGTAGTGACAACGCACGTTGATTTTCTTTGTCCTCCTATACTGCGGCGGGTTGTTGGTCAGTGAGATGGAGCCGGAATTGTCTTCTTGCACTATTGTAGGCTCCTGCTGCAGCACGCCCGGCTCCCCTAGCAACCTATGGAGCCAGACCGCCTCCTTGACTGCCTTGGCCAGCGCGATGTTCTCCGCTTCCACTCTGGAGGTGGCGACGCAGTCCTGGCGCCTGCTCCACCACAAGACCACTGCACCAACAAGGAAGAACACATAGCCGGGTGTGGACTTCTGCTTGTCCACGTCTCCAGCATAGTATGCATACGTATAGCAGACCAGACATAAGGAATCCGAATACCCCTTGTCCTCAAACCTCAGGCGTGCATGCCATGCCGCCTGCTGGTACCGGAGGAAGCGCTTGATTGCTTGCCACTGTGATAGCCCTGGATCAGCCACAAACCTGCTTACTTGGCCCACCACGCAGGCCAGGTCCGGTCGGGTCACCACCATGGCATACATGAGGCTGCCCACAGCCAATTGGTAGGGCACCTCTGCCATGTCCTCCCGGTCTTCTTTTATTTGCTACGCCATTTCCACACTCAGTTCACAAGTTGTGAAGATTGGATTGCCAACTGGTTTGCAGTCCTCCATGCCGTATTGCTTCAGCACCTCGGCGACGTATTTAGCCTACCCCAGCTCAAGCGTACGCGCCCTCTGGTTCCGCGTGATGCGTCTCATTCTGTGCCATTTGCACAGCCTCTACTCTAAGAGGTTCTCAAAACTTCACAACGACGTCCAAGTTGACAATCCTGTGTGCTACGGAAGGCGTGAATGACGTGGAGGCGGTCAGAACCGTGGGCCCATAGCCCTTTGTCAGAATGTATGTGGTGGCAGTTCCAACGAGTCTGGCCATCGGGTGTAGTCCACTTCCTGCTTTTGGGCACATTTGTGACTGAGCGTGAGCTTTTTGGTTGCCTCACACATGCGAGCAGGAATTTAGAGACAGGTTTGCAAAGGGAACAACGGCATTTTCTGTTAGCTTTTCAAATGGACATGCTCTGACAATTTGTAGGACTAGTCATGAGCTCACCATTGCACCAAATTGTGCGCGGTTCAGACAATTGTAGTCAAAGTAATGCGTGCCAAAGCGCAGGTCTCGCCTAACACCTCCATGGTGCGCACACACCCTGGCACCTTCCTTCAAATGCATAGCGCCCTTCCGAAGGCGCAGACCCCTTTACACATGATGGAGGGATACCCTGTACTGTTTTGACGTACCTCGGTCACTTCTGTGTTTATTTTGATGATGGGATTTGACAGGATTTGAAACCTGTCCGCACACTTGCAGTCAGAATACTGATTGTCCCTAAGAAACAAACTGTAGTAATGAGTTGCGGACTCCAAACCAGGATTTTGGCTAAGTTCCTCTGTACCACCTTGTACTACTGACATTTGGCGGATTATCTACCAGAGCGACTCGGCAGTCCTCCGGGGATAATTCGCCAGATTTGCTTGTGGTAGCCATTTTGGCGGATTTTCTACTGGAAATTGAAACGCAGCTGACTCCCCGAGCCACCACGCACAGCCCAAATTTAGAAGCCCATAACTCCCTTTTCACTTGTTTGGTTCCAGTTGTTTGACTTCCACCGGATTCAACAACTCGTCAACTTTCGTGTGCAATCATACATTTTGGGTTCTGAGAAATCCTTGAGCCGTTAGATCCAGCTGCAAGGATTTTCCTCCCTCTAGAAAATGTTGGAGCATCCCGCTGCCGCACTTGGGCATGCGGAGGGACAATTTTTCAACCTTTGGACCCATTCGACTGCTGCTAGTGCTGTTGTTTCCCCTGTAGCCAGAGGAGTAGGTATTGTAGAAGGTGCCACTACTTTGTGAGACAAAGGCAACCATGTTTGCTTCACCACTACTGCAAGACATGACTTCATTCCACGTTTACTCCGAGATAGTGGTATAGAAAACTTGCTCTTATGTCCACCCTCCAGTCACTATGACCATAGGAACCCAGCTCTCTGACAGCATCATCAGAAATATCATGGCCTGCATCTTGCATTCCTGGTCCTACCCAATGTCGGTGGCTTGTTGCAAGAGCGTCTCAAACTTCTACACAAAGGCGGATACATCATCCTCTTCATCAAGCCTCATGTTGATGAGATTCTAGAATGAANAATGAAGATACGGTTGGCAAGTGATGAGGATTGGAATACCTTGCCTAGATTTGTGTATGTTGCGGTCGCTACAGTGAATCCGCTGGTGTGTGAAAGGACTGAGGGTTTTACAAAGGACACAAGAATGGCAAGAGCCTTCTTGTTGAGCTTGACCCATGTCACAAGGTCATCACCTTCCTTTGTTGGTGCTAGGATGGTTCCGTTGAATTCTCCTAGCAAGTCTTTATCATCCATGATGACTTCAAACTACAACTTCTAGAGAGAAAACTCCTCTCCATTAAACTTGAGGATGGGAGAATGGTTCCCTGGTTCCCCTCTCTCTGCCATCTCTACAACTTCAATTGCTACAGCTCCTGCACATGTTGTTGATGTTGATGCACCTGTGTGTAAGGCTGCTGTAGGCTGTTGGTCAACAAAGGTAATTGTTTTCCCTGTTCACGTTTGCCGAGCAGATGTAGGCTGATGTAGGCTTATGTAGGTTGATGTAGGCTGATGTAGGCTAATGTAGGCTGATTTCAGCTCTCAACATGGAAATGTGCAGATTTGTTGCATTCCCCTCCTCTTGATGTTGACTTATAAATCAAGAAGTTGGGTGAGAGCGAAGCTGATCTCACCGTTTGTGACTTAGCAGTTATGTAAGTGAAACTTCTCTAACTAGAGGTGTGGTTCCATAACCCTTTGCTAGCCATTGGGCAAACCACCTCTGGCAAAGAAGCCGTGAAACCAAAAATCTTACAAAGGTTTTGACAAGTTCTTTCTTTACAGGCCAGGGTTATGCACTCCAAAATTAATGAGGCATGTACTTTACCTTGACGGGTAATAACGCATTAGCATTACATCCCAATAAGAGCTCAAGTGGTCAATAAGCAAGCGAGCATCAAGCAAGGGTTAGTTGATCAGCATCCAAGACAAATCATTAAATAGATGTCTTTCCAGTCCTGGATATAAAGAGCACATTCATGAGCAATGGCTTAACCCAGCCATATCACCAACATACTTGTAATGTGGGCTTGACACAAGTATCCTAGTCCCAAGGTAGCAGACCAACTATGTAGCTTCTGAGAAGCCACAGACTTTTTTTCTTGGAAGCTTCCTTCACAACCAAGATGTGCATGAGGCCAGAATCAAGCTCATGACCTCTTGACCAAATCAACAAAATGATCAAGTCAATCATTCACCCACATGGTGTACTCACAGGTCATATCTCATAAAAGAAAGAGCATAGTTGAGACTCTACATTGGATCCAGGGATCATGCCTCCACAAGGGGCAAGGTATTCCCAATCTCTCCTACAACAGTGAACAAGGGGAGGACATATTCAACACAGTTAACATCCCAAAATCACCAAGCCAAAGATATGGAAGAGACACCAAGTAAGGTGCAGAGGTGAGCACAGGGGCTGAGTCTACCATTGTGAAGGTCCCCTGAAAGCCAGACAACAAAATAACCCCGAACACAAGCAATGCATAATTCCATCCGGCAATCAAACCAACGTTTGAATAGGGAGACATGGCAGGGAAGAGTACCGTGAAGTTCACGGTTCCATACCTACATCATGTTGGACATGGATTCAAAGGAAAAGAAGAGATGCACGTCAGACTAAGCAAGAAGAGCAAAAACACTGTTAGCAAGTGTGTTTTTCCAATGCTCAAAGACACCATTTTTGTCAAGGTGTGTAGGGAGCAGAGGGCTCCATATGCACCCTCTAAGAGGACAAGGAGCATGCAGCGGTCCCATGAACTCACCACCGCGATCAGATTGAAATGTGCAAAGGCGACGAATATAGGCAAGCTTAGATTGCGAGAATAGAATAGAGCTAGCATCACTCTTCTGCCAAAGCACAAAGACCCAACAAATAGCATAACGTCCAACATCATCCAGCTGGTCATGACTAGGATAAACTAAACTATATCAGCCATGAGCATATGTAGGTGCATGTTCCCTTATCATATGGTTCTCCATGTTTTGCTAAGAACAAACCAAGCAGTTTATGTAGATAACTATAACTATGCTCTCAAACACATCATGATTTTCTACTACAGAGATCACTCTTGCACTCAGTTGCGATGCTTGTAGTGCATGATCTATTGGAAGTGGGCTAATACATCATCAAAGAGCCTCACTTCAGATTAGTCACCTGCAGGAACGGTGACGCACACATGAACAAGTTGCGCACATGTGAGAGCAAAGGTAACACATACCCATGCAGTAGGAGACAACAAGTCACAAACAAGAGAGAGGCATTGTTACATCAATCAGGGATTTCACGAGTGCATGGCAGACCAACAGCAGACACAGCCACCTCGAACATGCTACTGCTGAGAGCTTTGGTAAGAGATTCCGTTCGTTTTTTACGGGTATCAACCCAGACAACATGAACTTCTCCGAGAGCAATGCGCTCATGCACAAAGTGATTCTCAAATTTGATTTGCTTTGTGCAAGATTGGTGAATGTCTTCATGCTCAACAGTTGCTTTTGTGCTCGGTTGTCACAACAAGAAGAGTGATGTAGTGGATGGAGACTCGTACCTGCTGTAGATAACGGCAAGCCAAACTCTCGCACATGCCCTTGCGCCAAGTGCGATGTACTCAAAATCACTCAAACTACGATAAAAAAACATCCCTGTCTTCCACTGTTTGAAGAGATAGCACTCTCAGAAACAAGACAGATGTATCTTTTGCTGCTGTGTGCATCTCTGTCATGTGCCCAGTCAGTGTCAGTGTATTTGTCAATGACCACAGAAGGTTGTTTCCAATGGCACAGTCCCACACGAACTATAGAGAGTGTGTAACGGATAACATATAGGGTAGCCTCATAGTGCCTCCGACGAGGCTACTGGGAGAATTGAGCCGAGAAGTTGACAAAGAAGGCCACATCTGCTCGAGTGGCGGTAGCAAGGTACATGAGAGACCCGATCATGCAGAGGTAATCGCTGACGTCAAGTGTCTCCCACAGCTGTGATGGGTCAGGAGACTTCAACAGGTGTTGCATCGTTGGGGTCATTGAAGTGGACGCGGTGGGGGTATCGACCAGCTAGGACGCGAAGCGCTCTTCGAGACTGCGAACATAAGCAGCCTGATGCACATGTAGAGTGGGAAGCTCACGATCGTGTTCCAGCTCCATGCCAAGAAACAATTGAGCTCAGCCCAAGTCCTTCATCTTGTATGTGGACTACAGAAGGGACTTGTCCTCCAGGACGGCATTGATACTGGGAGATGCAATGATTAGGTCATTGACATAGACAAGGATGGCCATAAAGGGCTTAGACAATGCACTTGGAAAGAGCGTTGGGTCAACAGTGTTGCGGCAATAGCCACCTCTCACAAGTGGGGTAGATCTCCATGTTCTAGAAGCACCAGGACTGCTTGAGCCCAGATAGAGTCATTCGTAGCTGTCTGTAGTTCAACTCAATGGTTGTATCATGAAGATATCCTTCGTGACGTCCATGCAAGAGTGCATTGTTGACTTTCATTTCATCCACTTCTAAATCATGCTAGGCTTCTAGTCTCAGGAGATCCCGTGCAATAGTGTACTACAAGACTGGTGTGAGCGACTTGTACAAGACTCGTCCATGTCATGTAAGACATGGCCTCGAAGGAAAGAGAGGAGGCAGTCATGCTAGGCTTCTAGTCTCAGGAGATCCCGTCCATTTGATCCCACGAATCTAGGAGAATTATTTTGGTCAGGCGAGCCTTCTATCCGTCAACCTTGCCATCAGGCTTCAGCTTGAGAAAAAGGATCCAGCAAGCCGAGGCGACTTTGCGGCCTGTTGGAATGTCCACAACTTCAACAATGTCGTGCTCCTTGAGACCATGACATCATCAAGCTTGTAATCCTTGAGAGCACACTCCTCCTGCATGCCCTTTTCCCAGAGATCAGCATGAGCTACCTCTTGAGCCTGTCAAATTGTGGTAGGGTCTGATGCGAGTGTGGAAAGTCTGCTCGCTGCACACCATGTAGCAACATAGCTTGCGACAGAGGCGTCAAGAAA
>SZWC01020164.1:13836-32104 GCA_023375785.1 Penium margaritaceum
TGCTGCTAGGTGAAGAACAGTCAATGAAGTAGACAGGCTTCATTGATCGTTGAACATGAAGAAGGGCAGTGACTGTGTTGTTACTCATGGTTGTGCAAGAGATGTGCCAGATTTGTGCCAGAGTTGTGCCAGAGTTGTGCAAGAGTGGTGCCAGAGTTGTGCAAGAGTTGTGCCAGAGTTGTGCAAGAGTTGTGCCAGATTTTTTCTAGAGTTGTTCCAAAGTTGTGCCGAAGTTGTGCAAGAGTTGTGACAGAGATGTTCCAGAGTTGTGCCAGAGTTATGCCAGAGTTCTGCCAGATTTGTACCAGAGTTGTGCCTGAGTTGTGCCAGAATCATGCTGGAGTTGTGCCTTAGTTGTTCGAGAGTTGTGCCACAGTTCTGCCATATCTGTACCAGAGTTGTGCCAGAGTTGTTCCATACTTGTGCCAAAGTTGTGCCAGAGTTGTGCCAGTGTTGTGCCTAAGTTGTGCCTGAATTTTGCCTAGGTTGTGCCAGAGTTGTTCCAAAGTTGTGCCAGAGTTGTGGCAGAGCTGTGCCAGAGTTGTGCCAGAGTTATGCTAAAGTTGTGCCAGAGTTGTGCCAGAGTTGTGGCAGAGTTGTGCCAGAGGTGTGCAAGAGTTGTGCCAGAGTTGTGCCAGAGTTGTGGCAGAGTTGTGCCAGAGGTGTGCAAGAGTTGTGCCAGAGTTGTGCCAGAGTTGTGGCAGAGTTGTGCCAGAGGTGTGCAAGAGTTGTGCCAGAGTTGTGCCAGAGTTGTGGCAGAGTTGTGCCAGAGGTGTGCAAGAGTTGTGCCAGAGTTGTGCCAGAGTTGTGGCAGAGTTGTGCCAGAGGTGTGCAAGAGTTGTGCCAGAGTTGTGCCAGAGTTGTGGCAGAGTTGTGCCAGAGGTGTGCAAGAGTTGTGCCAGAGTTGTGCCAGAGTTGTGGCAGAGTTGTGCCAGAGGTGTGCAAGAGTTGTGCCAGAGTTGTGCCAGAGTTGTGGCAGAGTTGTGCCAGAGGTGTGCAAGAGTTGTGCCAGAGTTGTGCCAGAGTTGTGGCAGAGTTGTGCCAGAGGTGTGCAAGAGTTGTGCCAGAGTTGTGCCAGAGTTGTGGCAGAGTTGTGCCAGAGGTGTGCAAGAGTTGTGCCAGAGTTGTGCCAGAGTTGTTCCAGAGTTGTGCCTGAGTTGTTCCAGAGTTGTGCCAGAGTTGTTTCAGAGTTGTGCCAGATTTGTGCCAGAGTTGTGCCAGACTTGTGCCAGACTTGTGCCACAGCTGTGCCAGAGTTTTGCCAGGTTTTTCACAGAGTTGTGCCAGAGTTATGCCAGGGTTGTGCCATAGTTGTGTCATGGTTGTGCGAGACTTGTGCCAAAGTGCCATATGGGTGTGCGACGTGCGTATGGATGATCTTTCTCGATTCCGGGTCGGCCGACACTGAGGCGCAACTATGGCGCAACTAGGGCGTAGCTAGTGCCCAACGGAGACGCAACTAGGGCACAACTAGGACGCAAGTAGGGTGCAACTAGGGCGCAAGTTGGGCACAAGAAGGGTGCAAGTAGGGCTCAAGTAGGGCGTAACAAGGGTGCAACTAGGACGTAGCTAGTGCCCAAGTGAGGCGCAAATAGGGTGAAACTAGGGCGCAACAAGGGCGCACCTTGGGCACAAGTAGGGCACAACTAGGGTGCAAGTACGTCGCAAGTACGGCGCAACTAAGGCGCATTTAGGGCGCAACGAGGGCGTAACTAGGGCATAGCTAGTGTCCAACTGAGGCACAACTAGGGCGCAAGGAAGGCGCAACTAGGGTGCACGTAGGGTGCAACTAGGGCGCAAGTAGGGCGCAAGGAGGGTGCAACTCGGGCGCAACTAGGGTGCAACTTGGATGCAACTAGGACGTAGCTAGTGCCCAACTGAGGCGTAACTAGGATGAAACTAGGGCGCAAGTAGGGAGCATTTATGACACAAGTAGGGTGCAAGTAGGACGCAACTAGGATGCAACTAGGACGTAGCTAGTGCCCAACTGAGGCGTAACTAGGATGAAACTAGGGCGCAAGTAGGGAGCATTTATGACACAAGTAGGGTGCAAGTAGGACGCAACTAGGATGCAACTAGGGCGCAACTAGGGTCCAACTAGGACGCAAGTAGGGCACAACTAGGGCGCAACTAGGGTGCAACAAGGGTGCAAGTAGGGTGCAAGCAGGGTGCAAGTAGGGTGCAACTAGGATGAAACTAGGGCGTAACAAGGGTGCACGTAGGACGCAAGTAGGGTACAAGTAGAACGCAACTAGGACAGAACTAGGGCGCAACTAGGGCGCAAGTAGGGTGCAACTAGGGCGCAACTAGGATGAAACTAGGACGCAACTAGGGCACAAGTAGGGTGCAAGTAGGGTGCAAGTAGGGCACAACCTGGGCGCAACTAGGACGCAACTAGGGTGTAGCTACTGTCCAACGGAGGCACAACTAGGACGCAACTAGGGCGCAAATAGGGCACAACTAGGGCACGAGTAGGGCGCAAGTAGGACGCAACTAGGATGCAACCAGGGCGCAACTAGGACGCAACTAGGGTGTAGCTACTGTCCAACGGAGGCACAACTAGGACGCAACTAGGGCGCAAATAGGGCACAACTAGGGCACGAGTAGGGCGCAAGTAGGACGCAACTAGGATGCAACTAGGGCACAACTAGGGCGTAATTAGGGTGTAGCTAGTGTCCAAGTGAGGCACAAATAGGACGCAACTAGGGTGCAAGTAGGGCGCAATTAGGGAACAAGTAGGACAAAACTAGAGCAACTGAGGTACAACTAGGGTGCGACTAGGGCGCAAGTAGGGCACAAGTAGGGCACAACTAGGGCGCAACTAGGGCGCAACTAGGGCGCAACTAGGGCGCAAATAGGGCGCAACTAGGACGCAAGTAGGGAACAACTAGGGCACAACTAGGGCATAACTAGGGCACAAGTAGGGTGCAAGTAGGGCACAACTAGGACGCAACTAGGGCACAACTAGAGTGCAACTAGGGCATAGCTAGTGCCCAACTGAGGCGCAACTAGGGCGCAACTAGGACGCAACTAGGGCACAACTAGAGTGCAACTAGGGCATAGCTAGTGCCCAACTGAGGCGCAACTAGGGCGCAACTAGGACGCAAGTCGGGCACAACTAGGGCGCAAGTAGGGCGCAACTAGGGTGCATGTAACGCGCAAGTAGGGAGCAACTAGGGCGCAACTAGGGTGCAACTAGGGCGTAGCTAGTCCTCAACTAAGGCACAACTAGGGCGCAACTAGGGAGCCAGTAGAGCACAACTAGGGTGCAATTAGGGCACAACTAGGGCGCAACTAGGGTGCAACTAGGGCGTAGCTAGTCCTCAACTAAGGCACAACTAGGGCGCAACTAGGGAGCCAGTAGAGCACAACTAGGGTGCAATTAGGGCACAACTAGGAGGCAACTAGGGTACAACTAGGGTTCAACTAGGATGCAAGTAAGGTGTAAGTAGGGCGCAACTAGGGCGTGACTAGGGTGCAACTAGGACGCAAGTAGGGTTCAAGTAGGATGCAAGTAGGGCACAACTAGGGCACAACTAGGGTGCAAGCAGGGCGCAAATAAGGCGCAGCTAGGATACAACTAGGGCGCAACTAGGGCGCAAGTAGGACATAAGAAGGGCATAAGTAGGCACAACTAGGGTGCAGCTAGGTCACAACTAGGGTGCAGCTAGGGAATAACTAGGGCTGAAGTAGGGCGCAAGTACAGCGCAACTAGGGTGCCACTATGGCGCAATTGTGGCACAAGTAGGGCGCAAGTAGGGCGCAACTAGGGTGCAACTAGGGCACAACTTGGGTAAGGTAAATTGAGGCCATTTTATACACTGGTTTTCTAGTGTGTGCATTGAGTGTGCTCTCACCAAAGAGAGATCTTTGCACCCATTCCTAGAGTCCTTGCATTGTGCGTGACGAGAGTGTGCTTTTATCCTATATGACTATGCTACCGTTGTACATTATTGTACCCGGCCCTCATTCCTGATACTTGTGCTTGATACTTGTGCCTGATACTTTTGCTTGCTACTTGTGCCTGATACTTGTGCGTGATACTTGCACCTGATTCTTTTGCATGATACTTGTGCCTGATACATATGCATGATACTTGTTCCTTGCACCTGATACTTGCTCCTGATACTTGTGCCTGATACTTGTGCGTGATACTTGCACCTGATTCTTTTGCATGATACTTGTGCCTGATACATATGCATGATACTTGTTCCTTGCACCTGATACTTGCTCCTGATACTTGTGCCTCATACATGTACTTGATACTTGTGCCTGATATCTGTGTCTAAGACTTTTACCTGATACGTGTGCCTAGTACTTGTGCCTATTACATGTGGCTGATACTTGTGCCTGACACTTGTGCCTGATACTTGTGCCTGATTCTTGCGCCTGATACTTGTGCCCGATACTTGTGCCTGATTCATGTGCCTGATACATATGCCTGATACATGTGCCTGATACTTGTGCCTAATACATGTGCCTGATACTTGTGCCTGATACTTGTGCATGATGTATGTGCCTGATGCTTGTTCTTGATACATGTGCCTGATTCCAATTCCTGATACTTGTGCCTAATACTTGTGCCTGATAAATGTACCTGATACCTGTACCTGATACATGTGCCCGATGCTAGTGCCTGATACTTGTGTGTGAAGCTCGTGCCTGATACTTGTGCCTGATTCTTGCACGTGATACTTGCGTCCGATATTTGTGCATGATACTTGTGCCTGATAAATATGCCTGGTACTTGTGCTTGGTACTTGTGCTTGATGCTTGCGCCTGATACTTGCCCCTGATACTTGTGCCTGATACATGTGCCTGATACCTGTGCCTAGATCTTGTCCCTATAATGTGTGGCTAGTAGTTTTGCCTGACACTTGTGACTGATACTTGTGCCTGATTCTTGTGCCTGATACTTGTACCTGATACTTGTGCCTAATACATGTGCTTGATACATGTGCCTGATACTTGTGCCTGGTTCTTGTGCCTGACACATGTGCCTGATACTCGTGCCTGATATTTGTGCCTGATACTTGTGCATGATACATGTGCCTGGTACTTGTGCCTGATACATGTGCCTGATGCTAATGCCTCATACTTGTGCCTGATACTTGTGCCTGATACATGTGCTTGATGAGGTAGAGTTAATCGAAGAACTTTTATGCAGTAGGTGAAGTGTGTATGATGCTATTGAGTGCACAAGAAGCTTCCATGCAAGATACTCTTGGTGTGAGTGATGTGCTTGAGGTTGGTTGGTGTTTAATCTATGGAGGGGGTAGAAAGTGTATGTGAGGGATGTAAGTGGAGGTGTACGGTGATGTGTATGGGCTGTGTGTACTAATGTGTACTTCTGTACGTTGGTGTGATTGATGTGCTTATGGTTGGTTGGTGGTTGATCTCTTAGGGGGTGGAATGTGTATGTGGGGAGTTCAAGTGGAGGTGTACAACTATGTGTGTGGAATTTGTGAACTAATGTGTATTTCTGTATGGTGGTGTAAGTGATGTGCTTGAGGTTGGTTGGTGGTTAATCTCTTAGAAGAGGGGGTAAAAAGTGTATGTGGGGAGTGTAAGTGGAGGTGTATGACTATGTGTATGGAATGTGTGAACTAATGTGTGCTTTTGTATGGTGGTGTGAGTGATGTGATTGAGGTTGATTAGTGCTTAATCTCTTTGGGGAGGGAGGGTAGTGTGGAAAGTGCATGTAGGGAGTGTAAGTGGAGGTGTACAGATATGCGTATGGACTGTGTGTATTCATACGTACTTTTGTATGTTGGTTTAAGTGATGTACTTAAGGTTCATTGGTGGTTTATCTCTGGAGAGGGGGAGGTCAAAAGTGTATGTGCAGAGTGTAAGTGGAGGTGTAGGGATATGTGTGTGGACTGTGTGGACCAATGTGAAATTTTGTACGTTGGTGTGAGTGACATGCTTGAGGTAAGTTGGTGGTTAATCTCTAAGGGGGGAGGGGAGGATAGAAAGTGTATGTGCGGAGTTTAGGTGATGAACTGTGTACCAATGTGAAATCTTGTATGTTAGTGTGAGTGATGTGCTTGAGTTTGGTTGGTGGAGAATGACAAAAAAAAACTACTATGTGATGTATGTGTATGGTTTAATGTAGGTTAGAGTGGGGGAATGTGAGGTGATAGTGCATGTGGATAGTGAATGTGGGGGTGAATAAGAGATAAGTGTTCTGTGATTGGGGATGGTAACTAGCTCACAAAACTGGCAAAATGATAATTCCTTAGCATTTCATAAAAAAAATCCTTTCACTTTTTTAGTTTTAGCTTAAAGATGTTTTTTAGGCTTATATCCCAACAATATCCCACTGATTTACCCTCCTAAACATTTTCCTTACAGTCTCAATGACAGGAAACTGACAAGAAGATATAATACCTATATTTGTCCATAAATGTTTGACTGGTTATTTGTGTCTTTTCTTTCCAAACCTAGATCTGTACTAGTATTTAATGCGGAATAATTCCTGCACCCAAGTCATCTTCGAACACTCCTGAATTTCTTGACAACCGTTTGTCGAACAGTTAACCTGCCACTCGACCGGCAATGCCGCTCGACCGGCAGGCTTACTGCCGTCTGGTAGTTATCCGGCACAAGCGCATCGGAGAAATCATCCGACGGGAAAACGTCCTCGCCATCGTCGTTGCTATTTTTCTGTTTTATATTATTCATCACAATCCAGTCTCTCCATCGATCCCACAGGTTTTTGCCCCTCTTCGCTATCTGCGGACGGATGCAAGCGATGCGTTGTCAATTCAACAATTGGATTGTCGATGACTTCGGCGTATCGAGGCCATCAGATAAACTCATAAAGAGTGATGGATCGACAGAGCAAGACGTATAAGCTAAAAATAGATCAAACGTGACATCGAAAGCGTTTAAACCTCAATCGACAGTAAGCGCCTGCCGATAAATGAGGTTTCATTACATTACTTTCAACAAAGTTCATTTTCATTGGCAGGCGTCGATCAGCAATCGTACTTCATCGACGATTTGTGGACGTGCATTGACTTGTTCACTTGTGTGAACGACCTGCGTACTCGCATGGAAATTGTCGTGCACTTCCACATTCATTCGCCTCATACACAAGTCATCTTGAGGGGGGATGGGGAATGGCATGTTGAACCCAGAGTCGGATCCCCCTCGCCCCTCCTCTCCCACCCCCCCCGCCACCAGTGAACTGCATAGGGGGGATGCATGCGGAAGTGCATAGCTCTTGCACTCACTGTCGGCGGATCAGTACAGAAGTGCAAACTGCACATTTCATCAAACGTTCTTCTGTCGGAAAGAACTAGTTTACATATGCGGCATCTCAGCACGTGAAGAGTTGTGTACTTCGAATACACTTCTCATGTATACTGGGTAGGATCGTGAGGGGGGGGGACAGCGAGGGGGGGAAGGGGGGGGGGGGGGGGGCATCGTGGAGCGAAAGCAAACAAGTGTTTCCGATGAACTGAGAATGTCGACCACTGTCACGACGACAACTCCTCATCTTCAGGCTCCTATTGTTCTCAAAATAAATCATCTGAAGACCAATCAGTCTTCCAATAGCCAGAGGTAGGTCTTCTTAAAGCTTCAGGAATTTGTTGACTTCCTCAATTTTCAAAAAGATAATGTTGAATGGATGTAACAATATAAAAAGGATCACAGTAAAAACATCATCCAGAAAATCATAGAAAATCCTTGTAAGTTTTGGTTTACAAAATGTGCTTGCTTTCCATATGCATCCTAAGTAGACAAGAAGGAAAGCTCCCAGAAATTACAGTCCATGTGATAAGCTTTTCTGAAGAACTGTGATGGAACCATCTGATTTTGTGTGTTTTGAAGGTTCCTGCTACCTTCCAGGTTCCATGATGTGCATTATAGGACCTTTCTTAGAAGTCTCTTGTGTATGATTATGTATGGTGTACACTATTTGAGGAGTGTACGATCTAGGGGTGACTGGTTCTAAATGTGTCTGATACATGTGCCCAATGCTAGTGCCTGATACTTGTTCCTGAAGCTTGTGCCTGATACACATGCCTGATACTTGTACCTGGTACTTGTGCTTGATGCTTGCCCCTGATACTTGCGCCTGATACTTGTGCCTGATACATGTGCCTGATACTTGTGCCTGATACTTTTGTCTGATATGTGTGGCTGATACTTGTGCCTAGTACTTGTACCTAATACGTGTGGCCGAAACTTGTGCCTGACACTTGTGCCTGATACTTGTGCCTGATAATTGTACCTGATACTTGTGCCTGATACGTGTGCCTGATACATGTGCCTGATAAATATGCCTGATACTTGTGTCTGATACATGTGCCTGATACTTTTGCTTGATACTTGTGCCTGATACATGTGCATGATACATGTGCCTGATACATGTGCCTGATAAATATGCCTGATACTTGTGTCTGATACATGTGCCTGATACTTTTGCTTGATACTTGTGCCTGATACATGTGCATGATACATGTGCCTGAGAATTGTGCCTGTTACATCTGCCTGATACTTGTGCCTGATACATGTACCTGATACTTGTATCTGATACTTGTGCATGATACTTGTGTCTGGTACTTGTACCTGATAATTGTGCCTGATGCTTGTGCCTGATACTTGTGCCTGATACATGTACCTGATACTTGTATCTGATACTTGTGCATGATACTTGTGTCTGGTACTTGTACCTGATAATTGTGCCTGATGCTTGTGCCTGGTACTTGCGCGTGATACTTGTGCCTAATAATTGTGCCTGAATTATGTGTCTGATACATCTACCTGATACTTGTACCTGATACATGTGCCTGATACTGGTGCCTGATACTTGTTCCTCATACATGTGGCTGATTCTTCTACCTGATACATGTGCCTAATGCTAGTGCCTGATACTTGTGCGTGATACTTGTGCCTGACACATGTGCCGGATACTTGTGCCTTATTGCAGCCTAGTTGCAGCCTAGTTGTACCCTAGTTACACCCAGGTTGCACCCTAGTTGCACCGCATTTGCGCCCTAGTTGCGCCCTAGTTAGGACCTAGTTACACCCTGGTGGTGCCCTTCTTACACCCTAGTTGCGCCCTAGTTGCGCCCTAGTTAGGACCTAGTTACACCCTGGTGGTGCCCTTCTTACACCCTAGTTGCGCCCTAGTTGCACCCTAGTTGTGTCCTAGTTGCACCCTGGTTGCGCTCTTGTTGCTCCCTAGTTGCGCCCTATTTGCGCCCTAGTTGTGCACTAGTTGTGCCCTAGTTGTGCCCTCCTTCTGTCCTAGTTGCATCCTAGTTGCGTCCTAATTCAACCTAGTTATGCCCTAGTTATGCCCTACTTGCGCCCTATTTGTGCCCTAGTTACACCCTAGTTCACCCTAGTTGCGCCCTTCTTGTGCCCTAGTTGTGCCCATCTTGCATCCTAGTTTCATTCTAGTTGCATCCTTGTTACACCTGTCTTGCGTCCTTGTTGTGTCCTAGTTACGCCCCTACTTCCACCTTAGTTGCTTCTTAGTTGCGCCCTTCTTGCGCCCTAGTTGCATTCTAGTTGTGTCCTAGTTGTGTCCTAGTTGTGTCCTAGTTTTACCCTAGTTCACCATAGTTACGTCCTAGTAGCAGCCTAGTTACACCCTAGTTGCACCCCAGTTGCGTCCAACTTGCACCCTAGTTGTTCCCTTCTTGCGCCCTAGTTAAATCCTAGTTCCAACCTAGTTGCGCCCTGTTGCACCCTTCTTGCACCCTAGTTGCTCCCTAGTTGCACCCTAGTTACGCCATAGTTGTGCCCTAGTTGTGCCCTTCTTGCACCCTAGTTACGTTCCAGTTACACACTAGTTACACCTTAGTTGTACCCTAGTTACGTCCTTCTTGTACCCTGTTTGTGCCCTAATTGTGCCCTAGTTGTGCCCTAGTGACGCCTTTATTCCGCCCTCATTGCACCCTAGTTGTACCCTAGTTACACCCTATGTACGCCATTTTTTCACCCTTTTTGCATCCTAGTTGTATCCTAGTTGGGTCCTAGTTGCGCCCTAGTTGCGCCCTAGTTGCGCCCTAGTTGTGCCCTAGTTGCAACATAGCTGTAACCTAGTTCGCCATACTTACGTCCTAGTTCTGCTCTAATTACACCCTAGTTATGCCCTAGTATTGTCCTATTTGCATCCTAGTTGCGCCCTTGTTTTGCCCTAGTTGCGCCCTAGTTGCACCCCTCTTGCACCATAGTTGTGCCCTAGGTCCGTCCTAGTTCACCATATTCTTGCCCTAGTTGCGTCCTAGTTGCACCCTAATTAAGCCCTACTTGTACCCTAGTTGCGTCCTAGTTTCACCCTAGTTGATCCCCAGTTGTGCCCAAGTTGTGCCATAGCTACGACCTTCTTGCACCCTAGTTATGCCTTAGTTGTACCCTAGTTACGCCCTAGTTATGCCGTAGTTGTGCCCTTCTTGCACCCTAGTTGCGCCCTTGTTCTGCCAAAGTTACGTCCTAGTTGGACCCTAGTTACGCCCTGGTATCAGCCTTCTTGCACCCTAGTTGCACCATAGCTGTATCCTGGTTACGCCCTAGTTGTGCCCTAGCTGTGACCTTCTTGTGTCCTAGTTGGGTCCTAAATGCACCCTAGTTGTGCACAAGTTGTTTCCTTGTTGTACCCTTCTTGCGTCCTAGTTGCACCCTAGTTGCACCCTTCTTGTACCCTAGTCACGCCCTAGTTGCACCCTACTTACGCCCTAGTTGTGCCCTAGTTGAATCCTTCTTGTGCCCTAGTTGCATCCTAGGTGCCCCCAAGTTAGGTCCTACTTGCACCATGGTTGCGGCCTTCTTGCGCCCTAGTTGTGCCCTTGTTGATTCCTAGTTGTCCCCTAGTTTCCCCCTAGTTGTGTCATTTTTGAGCCATGGTTGTGCCCTATTTTTGCCCTAGTTTGGCATAGTTTCACCCTAGTTGCATCCTAGTTGCGCCCTAGTTACGCCCTAGTTGTGGAAAATGTGTACCCTAGTTGTGCCCTTCTTGCGCCCAAGTTACGTCCTAGTTGTGTCCTAGGTGTCCCCTAGTTGTGCCATTCTTGTGCCATAGTTGTGTTTTTGTTGCACCTATCATGGTCAATTTGGTTGAAAGAAACACTCGACCTCGAGTGTACATGGCGAGATGGCCCGTTTGGAAGTAACGCGCCAACTTTGCCCTCAAAGTCGGGCCTCGCCGACTCCGAGGGCAAAGTCGCTTGCTTCTGACATCGGCCTCGCTGATGTCAGAAGCGAAATGGACGATCACACTCGATTTTGTCATCAAGCTTTCTCGATAATGAAACCCAAAGCAAACCCCTTATTAAACTAGGGGGGTTTGGGTTATATGTTTTTACTTGCCCGGGCACCCAAATTCCCCCGACACTAGAGGATTTGGGTTTTGTCTTCTTACTTGCCCGGACAGATCCCCTTTCTTCCATGACAGTGTGTGCCACATCCTGCAAAACCCCCCAAATCCTCAAAAGACCCCCTAGTTACAATGGGGGTTTGGGATTTACTTACATCCTTGCACGGGCACCTGCAGGACCCCGTTACCACAGGGTCCGGCAGGTTCCCTTTCTTGTTTCACAACGCACACCTCTTGCCGGTCTTTACGAGATCACAGGAAAGCTTCGCTTGCTCCACCGGCGAAAGCCCTCCTACACACTCACAATCACCAGCGAAGATCATCTTTGCCCTCGAAGTTGAAAGTCGGCCCCCAAAAAATACACTTACTTTGGGGTGATTAACCATAACTCAATTGCACCCTAGCTGCGCCCTTCTTGCATCCTAGTTGCTCCCTACTTGCAGCATAGTTACTTCCTAGTTACGCCCTAGTTGGGTCCTTCTTACGCCCTCATTGCACCCTGGTTGTGCCCTATTTGCACCCTTCTTGCGTCCTAGATGCGTCCTAGTTGCACCCTAGTTGCGTCATAGTTCACTCAGGTTGCACCCTTCTTTCACCCTAGTTGTACCCTAGTTGTGCCCTAGTTGCACCCTACTTGAGCCGTATTTGTGTCCTTCTTGCACCCTAGTTGCGCCCTAGTTGCACCCTAGTTTGCCATGGTTACGCCCTAGTTGTGTCCTTGTTGCGCCCTAGTTGCATCCTAGTTGTGCCCTACTTGCGCCCTTCTTGCACCCTAGATGTGCCCTAGTCGCATCCTAAATGTGCCCTCTTTGCCCCCTTCTTGCGCCCTAGTTGCACCCTAGTTGCACCCTAGTTGTACCCTTGTGGCTTCCTAGTTGCACCCTTCTTGCACCCTACTTGCGCTCTAGTTGTGCCCTTGTTGCACCCTAATTACGTCCTAGTTGCGCCCTTCTTGCGCCCTACTTGCGCCCTACTTGCGCCCTACTTGCGCTCTAGTTGTACCCTAGTTATTTCCTAGCTGCGTCTTAGTTGCATCCTTCTTGTGCCCTTGTTACACCCTAGTTGTGTCCTAGTTTTCCATCGTAAGGCCCTACTTGCGTCCTAGTTGCTTCCTAGTAGCACCCTAGTTACGCCCTTGTTGCGTCCAAGTTGCACCCTGGTTGCGGGTTGCTTGCGTCCTTCTTGCGCTCTAGTTGCGACCTGGTTACACCATAGGTTTCCGTTGATCTTTCATGATTGCACCCTAGTTTTCCCTAGTTGCACCCTAGTTATGTCCTGTTTATACCCTAGTTATGCCCTGGTTTTACCCTAGTTCTGTCAAAGTTGTACCTCAGTTGTGCCATAATTGCGCCCCTCTTCCGCCCTAGATGTACCCTAGTCACGCCCTAGTCATCCCTAGTTGCGCTGTAGTTCCACCTTCCTCGCGTCCTAGTTTTTTCCTAGTTACGCCATGGTTGCACCACAAGAAGGTTCCACCTTCTTGTGCCCGAGTTGCATCCTAGTTGTGTCCTAGTTGCGTCCTAGTTCACCATAGTTATGCCCTGGTTGCGCCCTCATTGCGTCCTAGTTGCACCCTAGTCATGCCTTAGCTACGCCCTTCTTGCACCCTAGTTGCACCCTAGTTGCACACTATTTAAGTCCTAGTTGCACCTTAGTTGTGCCCTTCTTTAGCCCTAGCTGTACCCTAGTTGCACCCTAGCTACGTCCTAGTTCTGCCCTAGTTCTGCCTTTCTTGCATTGTAGTTACGCCCTCGTTGCGCCCTAGTTGCTCCCTAGTTGCACCCTAGTCACACCCTTCTCTCGCCCTAGGTACGTCCTAGTTGTGCCCTAGTTACGCAATAATTGTGCCCTTCTTGCGCTCTAGTTGCGCCTTAGTTGTGCCCTAGTTTCACCTCAGTTGCACCCTTGTTGTGTCCTAGTTGTGCCCTAGTTGCGCCTTTCATGCGCCCTAGTTGGACACTACTTACGTCCTAGTTACACCATAGTTGTGCCCAAGTTTCACCCTTCTTGTGTCCTAGTTGCGCTCGTGAGCAAGGAGAGCGACGCCTATATCACAGCCGGGGTGGACTTCAGTGAGCCCCTGCGCACTGAGGCCCAAGGCCGTCATGCCAGGGTCGCCGTTGTGCACGCTACGAGTAGGACGCGGGGGAGGCGTCCATCCTCACCTCGTCGGTATGGTTTCGATGATGGTACAGCTGGGGCAGGTGGTGGACACTCGTCAGACACGGACACGACTGGCGATGTGCCAGGTGATGCCGGTGCGTCGACTGGGCAGACGGAGGGTGAGGATAACGTAGGCGACGTGACTGGTGACGCAGCCTGCGCAGGTGGTGCAGGCGACGCAAAACACACCGGTGACTCTGCTAGTGATGCAGGTGCTGGGGACAAGGGTAGCACTGGGTGCACGACCGGTGAGAAAGATTCCCATATTGTAGGAGATGTTGGCAGACCGGTGGACGCAGGTAGGACAGGCGACGCGGTCAATGCGGGTGGCGTAGACGAGGCTGGCGAGTTTCCTGGTGGGCGGGACGGACCCGTAGCGCCCAGGCTGGCCGGGACAGCACCATCGGTCAGCCCACCCTCCCCTGCTCGCGGAATCGTACCGCACCCAGGGGAATGCGACTGAGGGGTGCCCTCGGTGGGCAGATCTCTGAAGGAGAGGCACTCAAAAAACAGTGCATCTCGAGACTCAACAATGTGCCGCCGACTGGGGTCCCAATACGGCTAGGCCTTGGAGCGTGTAGCCATGCCTACAAATGCACAGACGCAGCCTCTAGGGGAGAGTTTGGACCCTTGATGTTCTGCTGTGAACCAGACGCAGGCAAGGGACCCCCACACGCGCGCGAGCCGGAGGTCGGCACGACGTCCGTACCACAGTTGGTATGGTGTGTGTGTATGTGTGTGTATGTGTGTGTGTGTGTGTGTGTGTGTGTGTGTGTGTGTGTGTGTGTGTGTGTGTGTGTATGTGGGAGGGGACCATGAGGGATCCTGTTTCAGACCCATGTCATGTAGGCCATGCCCTCGAAGGCGAACGCTTTAGGCATGCCGCTGTCTGCCGGCATGGAGCGAACTTCCATGGTGCGATTCCAACGCTCAGACACACCATTTTTCTGTGGCGTGGCTGGGGCTGAGAGGTTTTCAAACACGCCCACTTCGGCAAAGTAGCGGTCTAGATCCCCCATGTATTCACCGCCCCGATCAGAATGGAAGTTTTGGAGGGTACGGCCGGACTGGCGTTCGGCCATGACCAGCCACGTACGCACAACAAGTGCAGCATCGCTTTTCAGGCGTAGACTGAAGACCTACCGCATGCGGGTTAAGTCGTCCGTGATCGTCAGGACGTAACGCCCTCTGTCATCCTAGAACTCCACAGGTAGGGGTCCTAGGAGATCAGAGTGAACCAGCTCGAGGAGCTTTAGAGCTCGTGAGTCAGACAGAGGGTATGTGGCACGGTGCATTTTGCCTTGCGCGCATTGCAGGCAATCAGTCTTAGGCGGCGCCTCAAAGGACGCCGCGTCAAGACCGAGCGCAGGTTGGGTGCAAATCAGATGGTCTACAGCATCCAAGTGGACGTGGCACAAGCGTCTATGTAGTAGACGCTGATGCTTAGGCGGCAGCGTGCCTGTCAGGAATACTCGTGCAGTGGGGGATACAGTGACGGTGGTTGACGTGGGGCAGCTGGAGACATGGTACAAGTCCCCGACTGCCTTGCCACGAAGCACCACTTCAACAGTGGCGCAAAAAGAGACAGTGGCATCCTCACCGGTGAATGCCAAAGTGAGACCCATCCGTGTGCAGGCACGTCCAGACAGCAAACTGAGTTCTAGGCCAGGCACATACAGCACGTTTGAAATGCAAAATGGCCCAGACGACCCATTGAATTGCACCACACCTTCGCCATGAACAGGAACCTCATGCCCAGCAGCCGTACGCACAGACTTCACAGAGCCAATAGGACCAAGGACGACAAAGTCACGGCGAAGACATGTCATGTGATGGGTTGTTGGCCCCCTCCCACACTGCCGAAAAAATTTCGGCAGCGTTTCCCACGCCCTACGTGGGAANCGCTGCTGCTACTACTGCTGTACTCTACCAACGATGTAGATGCTGTGTTGTGCAGCAGTCGTGACCACACCGGCGGCTGTTGCCCACTCACGCAGCCTATGGCTGCCGCTGCTACTCGCTGCTGCCCGCTGCCGTAGCTACAGCTGCTGCTCCACGCAGCTGCCGCGAGTGCTACGGCTGCGCAGCTGTCACGGGGGCTGTGCAATGGTAACTGTGGCAGCTGCCCAATGCCGCAACTGCTAGCTTTGGATGCCGCTCGCTGCTGCACGCCATACCTGCTGCGGCTGCAGCTCTATGCAGCTGCCGTGTTTGTTGCGGCCGCGCTGCCGTCACTGCGGTTGCTGCTTGCTGCCGCAGTTGCTGGCGGCCACCGCCGCCCCGCTGCTGTGCTGCTTTGCTGGTGCAGCTGCTACTCCGCGCAACCGCCTCTGCGGCTGCTGCTTCTGCTCGGCTGCCGCTACCGCTGCTGCTCCGCGCAGCTGCTAGTCGGCTCACCCGTTGCTGCGGCTGCTGATCAGCGGATCCTCCTAGGATCGTGCTGTGCTCCTCTTACGCAGCGCGACGAGCTTTGGCTCGTCTTGCTGTCATACCAAAACAGAAACGTTTGACCTCTCTTCCCTCACGTGACAACGTACACCTCAACACTGTGGTTTGAACGGAACAAACGGCAGTCAAAACATTGGTGTGTGTGAAACATGAGAGTGAAAAGAGCAAGAGTGACTAGGTGACGAGTGGGGCTCACTATCCAAGCCCACCCGTCGGCCAGTGAAGTGGGGCTCACCGGTGCCCACTCATAGTGCAAGGGGTAAGCCCCTCTCGAGTTCCAAAAACCCACAAGAACCCAAACCTGAAGTTTAGGTCTAAACTATGCTAGTTCAAACTACCACTGTTTCACAAACAGGACAAAACTATGTCACAAATCCACCAAAGTTCAGATATGCATTGGTACCAAAGTTGACTGTGTTTGACCAAGGTACGTGCACTCCAGGAGAGAAGCCAGCACGCGTGATGGCGGCTGGAGTGCATCTTGTGGCTGCTCGGCGGACTCGCGTCTGCTCCCCCAGGCTTCCACAACCTCCGCCTCATCAGTAGTTTGCATGGCAAAGGATGTGAGCTGAGAGGTCACACTAAGTACATAACATCACACCGTTCCTAGAACATGCATGTTATGCTGGAATTCTAGTCATGATTTTTCAGAAGTGGGTACTTTGGTCACTATTACTCGATGTTTGCGTTTTGTGGACGAGGTGGTTAGTTGTTAAAACCAGTGTGTGATCGGTGTATTTTGTGAGGAAAGTGGGTAATCGGGAAGGTCGACGCTCAAAACGTGGGTAAAAGGGAATGATTTTGTAGTGGATATTCCTGAGCCTTCTGACAGCTTCGACCACTCTTGCGAACCTACGAACAGAAGTGTCACGACCTTTCGGTCGACTTCTTGACGCATCACGACGAATCTTGATTTATAAAGATGCATCTCGCATCCTCATCGTCGATTGTCGAAGACCCCCAACTTTTCGGCAGACCTTCTCGAGTCTGACCACTGACGACGCGACTCCACACGCGTCGCTTGACAATCCACCCAACGACCCCGACTATGCTTCATTCGTGACTCGACACTTGTATATATATATGTTCGATCATTTTGACACTTGTCATTGAAGTACATTTATCACTAATTATAAGTCGCTCAAGTGTCCCAAATTCTAAATCACGTTTGCCTCGTAACTTCTACTTGTTCACCATCTACGCTGCGTTCGGCGTGACACACCGTAATGTTTTTGCTTGATTTTGGTGCATTCCTTTGATGGGGAATTCGAAACAGAAGCCAACTATCGGGATCCATTCGTTGATGATCTTATCAAGCAGAGTAAAAGGCATGTTGTATCGATTCTGCGTGTAGGAGGCATAGAGGGTACATGTCGATTCTGCAAGATTTGGTGCATCACGGCATTCGCGGGTCAGCAACAGAAACTCGTGAGCAATCTCTGTCAATGGTTCCGTTTTAGGGTGCGTTTGGCCTCGGCCGCCTGGCCGCGGCCGAAGTCGACTCGGATTCCAACTTTTGAGTGTAGTTGCGCTCGGATTCCGACTTCGAGCGGGGTCAGATCCGACTTGATTGTCCGCTGGCAGCGTCGAATGTTGCTGTAACATTACTTCCGGACGTCCAACTACGAAATGAGTCATGATCATATGTAGCGACGGTGGATCCGTTCCGCGGACAGACGACCGAGGCCAAACGCATCCTTCATGGCAGAGACTTTGGCAGTCGAACCCGATCTATCTCTCACACAAATAGTCTCCCAATAAGTCCAGTTCTAACCTTGGACGGATGGACACCGACCCATGGTCTGGCGGCCGAACCTGGGGTGGACGGGCAAAGCAGATCGACCAGATAGGCTGACCTACATCAAATGCTAGTGTAAAAACTAGGTTTGATCCCCCAAACCACAGGGTTACGACCCGTGGTGAAGGTACTCTTAGGGGTGAGGGTTAGTGGGTGAGACTCCCACATCACCCACGGCGGATATGCGTCCGACGTGGGTACCTAAACTGGTGTGACTTGTCACATAAGGCACAGTCTTCTAACTGAAAGCCTTCGCCAGAGAGGTCTTTCTTAAGACCTCAAGGGTGCAGCATAGGTTCCCTCACCTCTAAGGCTGTCTAAGCCACACAAAAAAAAAACAAAACAAAACAAAAAAAAAACAAAACAAAACAAAACAAGAGGTCGGTGTTGCACGCAAAGCGTGCATAGGGTTACATAGCAACCTAGTACATTTATTGCTTTACTCACAAGAACTTTCAAGTTTGAAAGTGCTTTAAACTTGATTGGCTAAAAGACATGTCCATATAGAAGCTTTTAATATTCTC
>SZWC01020165.1:6003-26421 GCA_023375785.1 Penium margaritaceum
TGTGTGTGTATGTGTATGTGTATGTGTATGTGTATGTGTATGTGTATGTGTACGTGTATGTGTATGTGTATGTGTATGTGTATGTGTATGTTCCGCGACTACATGAGGAAAGTGTATTCGGCGAACCCGAAACACTACTCTGATGCACGGCCAAACGCGCGTGCACAGCAAGGTCGTGACATGCGCATGGACGCTGCAGGAGCCGGTGGGTCAGCTGGACAGCGAGGCGGGGCCAAGGGCAAGCAGCCTACAAACTCTCCAGCCAAGAAGGCTGGTGGATACAAGGGCCCCAACAACAAGCACAGCCGCGAGAATGACGAGCTGCAGGCGGCACGTGAGCGTCGCAACACATCCTTCCGTGAAGGGCTCTGCCACAACTCCATGTAGCCGGGCCACTTTAGGGCTCAGTGCCCTACGGCTGCTGGGGGTGGGCAAGAGGCCGCGGCGTTAGCTGCAGCAGTAGCACCTCGTGGGGATGGTGCAGCAGGAGGCCGCGGATAGGGCCGTGGACAGGGTCGCGAACGCGACAATGGACCCGGCCTTGGTAACAGACAGGGCCGTGGGGCAGGTTTTCCCCACCCCTGAGTGACGTCAGTGGGGACAACTCAGGGGTAAAACTGGATCACGAGTGTGGGTTCATGTTTTCAGATGAGGATGTTAAATAATTTGAGTTTTTGACAAGTTCAAATTTCTCTATTGTCTTCTATCCTGTTGTTGAACCGCATTCTACACTTGCTGACCGACATTGCCCACTAAACCTTGCATCTTCGGACGAGATGCATGATCGTACATGCTAAGTGGTGGCGACACCGACCACTCTGCAAGAGTTGTGTGATATAGTGCTTGAAGCAAACAACCTCAAAGCAATGAGTTCAATCACGTTTGTAGTACCTTTAGTCGACGATTTTGACCCAATCAAATTTAAAGACTGGAAGATGCTAGCCCAATTCACACATGCCCACAAGATGTGGACTCGAGTGGGTGAATCATGGGAGTTGCGATGCCCGTCGCACAGATTCTGTGTTTTTCACAAACTCGGCTTGCCGTCATCGAGTCTGTTCACTCGGAAGAGTGGGGGCAATATGACAAAGCAGTTCAAAGGACACCTAGCTGGTGCTCCCGTGAACATACTTACTGACACCGGAGGGGAGGACTCTTTTGTTAGCCTTGGCTTTACCCGACAGGTTGGCTTGAGGTTCGAGCCATCGAATGGCACAATTGTCGTCGGTGACAACCGTACGGTACCCGTGATCGGTACTTGTAAAGCGAAAATTTGTATTCAAGGGTACACACAGAGTATCCCGTTGAAGGTACTCAACCTTCTTGACTCGTTTGACGTGGTGCTAGGCGATCCCTGGCTCCGTGACAACAAGGCACTAATGTGCTTTGAATCAAATTGTTTGATCCTCCGAAAAGGACAACGCCGCTTTACGTTGATTCCGAGTACGGAATCATCACCGATCCGACTCAAAGTCCATGCCAGCTTGTGTGCAATGCAGGTCAAGAGACGTATTCGACAAGGTTGTTGATACTTCTTGGCTCCGCTGCAGAAAGTTGAGGACGATGTGACGGAAGACATGCCACAAGAGATCAGATCTCTGTTGGCGGAGTTCTCGGATGTATTCCAACACCCATCGGCTTGGCTTCCACCAGAAAGACACATGGACCACACGATTCCGCTGCAACCGGAGGTGACTCCTCCGTTCACACCCATGTATCGCCTTAGTCCAGCAGAAAGGCGAGAGGCCGAACGCCAAATCAAAGAGTACCTTGCAAAGGGGTGGATCAAGCCCAGTAGCTCGCCCTACGGTGCGCTGATCGTTTTTGTGAATAAAAAGGACGGTGGTTTATGCATGTGCGTGGATTACCGGGCGTTGAACAAGCTGACGGTGAAAATTGGATTCCCCTTACCGCGGATTGAGGACCTTTTTGACCAACTCCAAGGCGCAAAAGTATTTTCGTCCTTGGATATGTCTCAAGGGTACCATCAAATCCGCATCACGGAAGATGATGTGCCCAAAACCGCGTTTTGAATGCACTTGGGATACTATCAGTTCTGAGTGCTATGCTTCGGGCTTACGAATACCCCGGCAACCTTCCAAGGGGAAATGAACTGAACGTTTGCCAAGCAACTCAGACAGTTTGTCTTGGTTTACGTGGATGACATCATAGTTTTCTCCAAATCAATGGAAGAGCACAAAGAACATCTGTGCAAAGTTCTCACAATCCTTCGCGAATAGAAGTTCTATGCGAAAGCGAACAAGAGCAATTTTGCACAAGATGAGCTCGAATACCTTGGACACATCGTCGGCAAGGACGGCATCCGTGTCCAAGCCGTTGTGGACTGGCCACGTCCCGAGAATGTTGGGCAGATACGGTCTTTCCTCAGCGTTGCAAACTACTTTCGATGGTTTGTGTAAGGGTATTCGACCTTGGTAGCACCACTAACCAGGCTCACGCGAAAAGACGTGCGTTGGGAATGGACACCTGATTGGGAGAACGCTTTTCTTAAGGTCAAAGAGCTCTTATCCACGGCGCCCGTCCTAGCTCTTCCGGATCCATCGCAACCGTGGGAGGTTCGATGTGATGCCTCGGTAGTAGGACTCGGAGCCGTCCTCATGCAGAACGGTCACCTAGTTGCGTATGAGAGCCAGAAGCTCATTCTCGCGAAAACGCGGTACACGACTGGGGATCAAGAGCTCCTTGCGATAGTACACGCTTTCAAGATGTGGCGTTGCTACCTCAAGGGTACTGAAGGGGGTGTGACGGTCATGACCGACCATAATCTATTGGTGTTTTTCCAAACGCAACCGAACCTGTCAAGACGACTGGCGCGTTGGAGCGAATACTTGAGTCGATTCTCGTTCACATGGGAATATCGGCCAGGACGCATCAATGTTGCCCATCCACTAAGCCGACAGCCTGTGGAAATTAAAGCAAGCACCGATGTCAATGGGTGTTTTATGGCCATTGCAACAGCAACACTACAACTACGAGATCCCCCTCCACCTCTGCGGCAACCACCACGAGAGATTATCCATTACAACGGTTTTGTAAACAGGATCCGGATGGGATAGTGTGTGGATTCTTGGTTTCAAGAATCTCAAAATCTGGACAAGAACGGCTTGGTAGAGGCCGCACGAATCTTCTGGCACAGAGAAAAAGTTGGTGTGCCAAACTCGGGAGACCTTCGAGCAAAGTTTATCTCCCAGTTCCACGACCCGCCGGTCGCAGGTCATGTGGGACCTCGAAAGACCGGTCAGGCACTCTCGGACCACTATTGTTGGCCAGGGTGGAGTGTTGATGTCCGTAAGTATTGCATGAAATGTGACCCATGTCTTTGGAATAAGGCTAGTAACAAGAAGCCTACTTGACTCCTCCAACAGCTTCCCATTCCTGGGACTCCATGGGAGTGCAGCAGCATGGACTTCATTACTGGTCTTCCAGACACGGCCCGTGGCCATGATGCAATACTAGTAGTTGTAGATCTTTTGACGAAGATGACACACTTCATTTCTACAACAACAGACGTGAACGCAGAGGAGACCGCTCGTCTCTTCTTTGAGGGTGTCGTAAAGTACCACGGCTTACCGTTGCGCATTATCTCCGATCGAGATTGAAAATTTGCTAGTAAGTTTTGGCAAAAGATGCACGAATAATTTGCCAGTTAGTCGCAAATGTCGATAGCACTTCACCCTCAAACTGACGGACAAACAAAGCGCATGAATCGCACTCTGGAGCACATGCTCCGCATGTACGTGGACCCTGCCATGCATGATTGGGACAAATTCCTAGCACCGGCAGAGTTTGCGGTGAACAACTCGGTGAACGAGTCCACACAGTTCACACCGGTCGTGTCTAACAGTGGTCGGCATCAAGTGGTACCCTCTTCACTGGTGAAGAGTGGGAGTACAGGAGGGCAGGTTCCTTCTGCTCAAGCCTTTTCCGAGCGCATCAACTCCTTGTTATAGGAGGCGAAGGGTCACCTTCAAGCAGCTCGGCAGCGACAAAAGGCATATGTCCACAAAGGTCGCCGGGAGGTCTCCTTTGACATCGGTGACAAAGTGCTGCTTAGCACCAAAAACCTTCGGCTGAATTCGCCAGGAGCAAGAAAACGTCTACCGAAGTGGATTGGGCCGTTTCCCATTGTGGCATGCATCAGGCTAGTGGCATACCGATTGCTACTTCCGCCGAGTATGAAGATACATGACGTGTTTCATGTGAGCCTGATAGCTCCATACACGGCAGAAGGAACCGTTCAGCCACCGCCAGCGGTCCTGGCTGCCGAAGGCCAATACGAGGTCCTTCGCCTACTCCAGCACTGAGAGCGTACTCTTCGATCGCGCGTTGTCAGGGAGTACTTTGTTCATTGGGTTGGTTGTGGACCTCAACATAATTCATGGGAGCCCGAATCTCGGTTGCCCTCAGGGGTGATCAACGAGTACTGGAGCGAGCTTGCAGCTTGCACAGATCGACGCGCTGGCAGGAGGTACCACCTGAACGCGAAAAAAGTTAACAACATTCCCGCAGGGCAGCATTCATGGACAGCAACCATAGGAGGTTGGGGACGCCCAACATGGTTGTCGCGCGGACGCTCCAGCCTAAAGGGGGGAGGCCGCTAGCCGTGCTGACCTACAAGTTGCAGCTTAGGTCTAAGTACCATGCACGTGTTCATGTTTAGCTGGTGATTAAAATTATTAATTTTCTTTCACAATGTTGATGACTCACTTACTGACAATCCTACTTCTTGTTCATGAACTGGGACGGTTCATAATTAGTGGGGAGGAATGTAGCGGGAGGGCCGGTTCGGCCCTCCCTCCTGGCTGAAGTGAGGGGTGGTTGCGTACCACCCCTCGCGTCAGTGAGGGCTGGCCGGCGGCCAGCACTTTGCTGGCTGCCGGCCAGCTCGCTGCCGGCCGGCTGGACGTCCGGCGGCCAGCCAAGCAACCGGCTAGCCATCGGCCGGCAAGTCGTCAGCCGCCGATCGTGGCCTCATCCCAATCGGCGGCTGAGGGGCCACAAGGGCCCCAAGGGCGAGGCCTCGTGGCCTCGTGCCCTCTCCCCCCCTCGTCCTCCTTTCAACCCAGCAAGCAAGGATGAGGGATTGGGGGAGCGAGGGTGAGGAGAGAGAGCTGGCGCGAAATCGCCAGCGTGCCTCGCACGCGATAACTTCGTGCTAGAACAGCAAAAGGTAAATCGAAGTTAGTTTACGATAAACTTCAACATAAAATAAATGAAATGAATTGTGCGAACACACGAGTTCAAGGCAACAACCCCCGGTTTGGGTCACAAAACCAGGGGTTTGGTTGAAAACGGATATGGGCCTCCGGAGACTCGAAATATTCGAGTCTCCCTACTTTGGGTCGTTGATGATGATTGCTCCTCAGTCCTGCAAAGGGGGTAAATCCCTGACGCGGACTGAGAACGCCATTCTGCAAACTCTGACAACGACTTCAGAGCAGGAGCTGGAGACTCGACACGTTACATTTTTGTTGTTGAATTTTCTTTGGCGTCCATTGGTTTTCCTGAATCAGTGGCAATCCTTCCGAGGCTAGGTATTGTGACGAACGTGATAGATGGGCATTTCCACCAAAAAGATATCGGTCGCGAGCAGCTCATTGTGAGGGAGTATTCGGGTTGCACCACATTGGCGCCTGAGCACACAAACTGTATGGTCAGGGCAGGGATTGACGGGAGGGCTGGGTCGGAGAAACGTGTTTCTTGACGTCGATCCCCACAGGCTCGTCGATCTCCGGCACACAGCCTTAGATCGATGCACAGCCTTGTGGTCCCAACCGTGTGGTGACATCCGAATGCGCCCTGGAAAGTGCTGGCAATCAATCCATCCCCTCCTCCCACCCCAACCCCCTAGAACACACCAGTTGTCTTATCTTCACACGTCAGGCGTCGCACGTGCAACTTTTGAGACTGTCGGAGCATGTTGAGACAACATTGAGGAATGGCCGGATCTGTAATACGGCTGCAAAAAGTCGGCCATATATGTAAGACCTCCTCGTCACGTCATTGCAGTAGGTTAAAACTGCAACAAAGTTGGCCAGATCTGTAAGTCAACCTTCAAAGTAGGCCAGATACGTAAGAGGATCAGGCAGGACGGCCGTAGACATTAGAGAATTTAATAACATAGCCAGATCCGTAAAATAGCCCACTGTGCATGCAAGGTTGCCCCGCAGCCATCTGCATTGCATGCGGTCCTATGGGCGATGAACCGACACCCGGTTACTGCTACTGATTCTACGGTTTCATCCTGAACCCGCTTGATTTATCAACTTTTTGTGATTCTGTTTGATGACCCGCCTTCAAGGTCACCAGTTCGAATCAGGGGCCAATTCGATCTGGCTGATTGGAAGTCGCGCGCTTTGTTTTCCAAAAAATCAGCGATTGACGTCCTGATTTCGTGGGACGTCGTCCAACTTTGACAGCGAGCTGGATCGCCAGACCCCGCGATTGTCGGACCGACACCTCTCAAGTGCGGTTGCCCCTTCCTTTAGTCATTTTCCCGATGCAAGTGTTTGGATAAATTGTCGGTTCCGATAGGCTCTCGTCACCCGTCTTTCAGATGAAACGCGACTTCACCTACAGATTTAACGATACATCTTGATTATGGGCATTCGTTGTGATTCTGCCTTTTGATTCACGGAATGATTCTCCAACATCCGTGGAGACCTGCCACGCAGGAATTTTGGGGTGTTGATGATCAGTTAATCGGCGGTCAATCACACAGTAATCACCGCGTAAAGCAGCGGGGGAGTGGCGGATTCACGCAAGACAGCGAGCGTTGGCAGAACTCTCACAACAACTTGCAACTTCGCTACCCGCCAATGGATGCCTGAATCAGTAGCAGCAACAGGGCGACGGTTCAAGCCCATGGAATGCGAGGATGAAGGGCCATGTCGTGCGCCGCCTGGGGAGTTCTTGCTTTTCAGGGGGAGTTGCAGTAAAGGGCCAATTGCTTTCTATCCACCTTTGAAAAACTCCTGCATAGGTTACCCATGGTTTGCATCTTAGAATGAAAACGTCCACTCTCCAAGGATGACAGTTTGGAGACCCGCTTTTTGGCAGGAGGGTTAATGTATCGTTGAGCGAAACGGAGATGGTTCACAAGGTGCAGAGCAGACGCAGATTCAAATTGATGATTCGTATAAAACAGTAGATGTACTTCGATGACAAGCGTTGAACAAGTCAAGTGTATATACATAATGGCAAGAACCATAATCAAGCATACGTTGGATCTTCGGCGCTCGGGCGTACGACTTCGCGTCGTAAGGTGTCGCTTCAAAAAACTCCACCGAGAAGTCAAGGGGTTTCAAGAATATCAAGGCACGAATTTCTAAAATTCTAGCGTTATTGGGAAGTCGACCGAAAAAAATCAAAACATCAATGCAGTTCGCAATAATTCACGTCGACCCTTTTGAAAAGTGCTCAAAAGTGCTAAAGCCTTCAAAAGTGAAACATCAAAGTTCCGGGCAAGTGGCCAAAATGCCCTCAGTCGATTTGCGTACACAACCTGTGGTCCACGCGCGCTGTATTATGAATGAAGGATAGAAATGCCCACTCACTAAATTAAGGGACCCTGGTGTTATGCAGATATCTCATCGTTCTTCCACGGTGTCGATTTCAAAGAATTTCTTGAATCGCATACTACCCAAGTATTCCCGTCCACATAGAAGCAGAGGACCGACATCTTGCCTGGGAAAGCTCTTACTAGGATCTCTATACTGCTTGAGTTTGCTGATGTGGAAGATTCGGTGGATCGCCATGCTGTCCGACAAGTGAAGTCGAGCGACAACACGAGTTTACATGTGTTTGATCTCCAACTGTCCCAACCACCAGGGTTTGAGCTTTGCAAAGTCTTGTCCACGGAGTTTGATATTCCCGGAGCTTAGTAGGACATGATCGTCTGCGCTGAACATGTCATTGCTATGATGTCGGCCCACTGCTTGCTTCATGGATTCTTGTGTCTTTGCGAGGCTCTGGCGCGTTTCTTCTCAAACACTTGTGAAGTCCCAGTGGTGGATGTCAACCGCAGGAAGACTGCTCTGTCTCTGGATTCCTGCCAGTATGGTGGGAATTTTGTGGTAAACCACCTCGAACAGAATTTTACCCGTTGCGGTGGAAGTGGATTAGTTGTATGCGAATTCAGCAGTCGGCAATCTTGTTGTCCAATCACTATCGTGCGGCTCGCACAAAGTGCAAAGGACTTATTTGAGCATCTGACTGGTCTGCTTCGTTTGCCCTTTGGTTAGACGATTAAACAATGTTGATAGTAGGATCGACTGTCATAACGCATTATCAGTTTGCACCAAAAACGACTAGTGAAGCACTCATCTCTGTCGTTGGTTATGATATGTGGCATGCCGTGTACCTGCACGATCTAACGAGAAACATATGCGTTGTTCCCTTTACGATGACAGTGGTCATTGTCAGAATGAAGTGCGATTTTCTGAAAATCTATCCACCACCACAAGGACGGCATCATATCCCTCAGGGCTGACAAGTAATTCGGTCACAAAGTCCATGCTGATATCGATCCACGGCTCTGTCTGAACAGGAAGAGGCTGGACTAGTCCTTGTGGCCTCGTGTAACGAGAGTTTTTTTCGTAGACAGGTGTCACACAGTTTACAAAATGCTGCCAAGTCGGTGTGCATCTTGTCCTACCAGCAATACTTTAGCATCTTGTCCTTCCCAAAGTGTCCATCTGAACCTGTGTCATGGCACTCCTCTAATAGTATGCATTGCAAGTTCTCGTGTTTTGGTACAACGACCTCGTGAGTGAATCTCCATCACCAGTAGTAATCGTCAAACCAAAACTTGGTCTTGTCATATGCAAGAAGCTCCTCGTAACGCTTTGCAAACAACCTCGCGCGGTACAAGTCTCTTTTGACAAGTATTGTGTTGATCATGGCCATCAAGTCTGGTCATTGACTTAGAGCATCTGCTAAATTTGTTTTTCCAGTTTGGTGCTTAATGTCGTAGTCAAAATTCGGGCTAGAGGAACTCCATTTGTCAAGTTTTTTTACGGCTCAGATTTGACCGCGTCTTGAGATATTTGAGCGCGTGGTGGTCGATACGGATGATCCATTGTCGGCATCCTAAGTATCACGACCACGTCTTGAATGTGTGCACAAGTGCAAGAATTTTGCTTTTGTGCATCGTGTTGTTGAGTTCCGGACCGCATAAGTTTTGTGGCATGTACGCAAACAGTTGTTCTCCATCACTGTTTTCTTGGAGGAGAAGAGCTCCAATTGCTCAATCAGATGCATTGGTGGTCATGGCGTAGTCCACCATTGGATGTGCCAATCGTATGGCTAGTACCAAGGTCAAAGCGTTTCTCAAATTTCTAAATGCTTCTTATTTTCTATCTTCCCAAATCCACTCGGTGGTTTTACGATTGAGATCGGAGAGAGGTGCTGACACATGGACGTAGTCCTTTACGAATCCTCCGTAGTAGTTGCAAAATCCCCAAAACACAGTGACATCCTAAACATTTGTCAGTGTCTTTCAAATGATCCGTTTGTCCCCGATGATGTGGCTAAAGAACTCAATTGAATGGTGAATGGAGTTGCATTTTGCGATTTTTTTGTAGAATTTCTCTCTTTGTAGAATATCAAGAACGTTTTATAGGTGTCCATTGTGCTCCTCCGGGGTGTACACTAGGATATCATTGAGATATACCATGACGAGGTCGTTGAGGTGCGGAGAAAAAACATTGTTCATCGTCATCATGAATATTGCGGGAGACCAAAAGACATAACCATGAACTCAAGATATCCATACCTGGTGTAGAACACCGTCTTCTCAATGTCTTTATCAAATACGTGCATCTAATGATTACGGCTACGTAAGTTGATTTTGGTGACAATTTGTGTCCTTTGGAGTTGGTCAAAAAGTTCGTCCGCTCGCGGAAGGGGGTAGCGGTTCTTGATGGTTATGAAGTTCAACACTCGGTAGTCCACACACATCTATATCTCTCTGGTTTTCTTTATCATGAAGAGTATAAGTGCCGTACATGATGACATGGATGGCCTCATGAACCCCTGACCAAACATCTTGTCCAGTTATGTTTTTAGCTTGGTCAACTCGTGGTCGCTCATCCCATAGGCCTCCTTTATTGTTGGTCTGCTTTCCGTCTTCAGATCTATTGAGTGATTGATGCCAAATTACAGGGGAAACTCTTGGCGGCAGTTTATCTAGAAAAATCCCTTCAAACTCCTTGACGAGAGGTGGGTACTTATCTAGAACAGCTGCAAACTTGTCAAATCTTGAGGCCAATGTGGTTTCTTTTGCTTGTTTTTTTTTCGCTTCCCTTGTCTCCATGTGGACTAGCCATGCTTGTGCTTCCCATCGCAGATGTTTCTTGGTCACGTTTAGTGATATGGGCTGGCGTTTTGCGACTGTTGCTTCCACGTCTGTTGCTTCCACCTCTGTTGCTTCCTGTAATCATCGCTAAGTCGCAAGTCGCTTGATCATAGGCAATCACTACTTTTTTTCATTAATGCTGATGTAAACTACTCTGTTGCTCTAGTCTACCTGCTGATTGTGTCGTTACAAGAAATTTCTTCCAAGGATGATCTTCTGGTCGCTCATTGGATAAGTTCTCTACACCATTACGTCGTGTAGATCTCCAAAGCGCACGTACAAAGGTTTGTAGAGTTGACACATCCGTAGTCATCTGTTGATGATTTTCCCTTCAAACACCCCCGGTTTGGTCTGCAAACCTAGCTTCCAAACCATGTCGTTTTGTACAAAGCTGTAAGAAGCTCCTCCATCCACTAATGTCAGTACCAATCTACAACTATTGCAACCCGTCGGTTGTACACATAACGGTATCGTCAGTTGGTCGTCCTCATACTCCTTGTCGAACTTTGTAATATTAGGAACCCTCATACGCAGTGATGCAAGCTGCTCAGACGGACGATCGGTTGGTGCAGACTTTTTGAGGAGACAAGAGTTATTTCTTCTACTCTTTTCTCATGACATTTCCTGACTCCTCAACTATTCTGCAAGACTTTCTCTCCTTTTTGGCATGTTGTCATTATTGACAGTTGTGCGAGATGTGCCCCTGCTTCCTCAAGTTTTAGCTGAGCCGTTGATGGCATCGATCGACGACGTCAATCTCCATCAGAGACGAGGTTTCCGCCAACTTTGACTTCCCTCTATCACTAAAAGATTTGTGATTTTTTTAGCTGAGCCATTGGAACTCTGCATCCACGCGTCGTAGTGCTATTGATGCAATTGGCTGTTTTGATCATTTGCAGAAGGTCGTCTTGGATGTTGGACATGGCTATTTCTCGTCGAGTGTCACGTTCAAGACCGTTCTTGTAGTAGAAATAGATTTTGTCGGGGACGAGGTCACTGCCGGTGATGATTTCAAAGAAACTCCAAGTGTACTGTATCACGTTGGACTGCTAACACATGCGCTCAAGCCTATACCATGCGTCAGACTTCTTGTTCTTTTTTTTTTTTCCAAAGCGTGCAATTATGGTGTGCGCGAAGTCCATCTAGCTCATAGGTGGATTCAAGGAGTCGTGCAAAGTCAGATTGATCTACTCAAGAGGTAGAAATCCTACGATTGATGATGTGAGAGCTCCTGAGTGAGCTGTTGATCAAGCTCCGCCGGTCTCCTGCTAATGTTGGATGATCTTTAGATCAGACTACCAACTTAGAGTCGTGCAACGTCAAATTTCTTCTTGCCGTTGTTGATCCCAGCAGCGGTGAATTACACCTTCAAACTCGTCAGCCACATCCATACTCTCAGTCTTTTTAAGGTTGCGGGATTGAACGGCTGTGAGAGTGTTGGTCAAGTTTAGGGTTCACTCGAGAGTTAAATGTTTTTCTCAGTGACAATTGCTTACTGCACGCATCAATATTTTAGCTCCTCTGCTGCCGCATGGTGTTGTTGGAGCAGATGAATTTTGAAGCTCTCGAGTCCAGACAGGTTTTTTTTCAGGTCTTTATTGATGCGAACCTGTTGGTTGGTGTCTCCCATCATGCCAGGTGTCGGCCCGGCGGGCAACGGCGGGACCAAAGGGTTGGCTCAACTCAAGGGGTGCGTCACCAGATTGGCTATTAGGATCATTGGTGCTGTTTCATTTGCCACAAAAGTTGTCGTCAGTGTGTGGCATGTCTGGAGAGCATGGTTGATTGCATTCTGCTGATCGTCCATCGCCATAGTCTTTGCCAGTTATAGCTGCTCATCGCGGGATGTGCTTGCTTTGTTCCCCATTATCGTTACAAAATCTGTAGAATTTTCAACAGGATGCGCTGAAGACTCGTGTGAGGTTTTCTCATGGTAGTCAATGTGTTAGCTACCCCTACAATGCTGGTACACTCTAGTACTATGTTATGCCGAGCGGAACGTGGATAGCTCACAGGGATGAGGTGCGTAGCAGACGACGGTTTGAGAAATTGAGATCAATGAACAGTTTACATTTAGTAGTAGGTGTACTTCGATGAGAAGTGTAGTACAAGTTGAGCATATACATACAATGATAAGTATCACAATGATGTAGATATTTGGTCTTTGGTGCTCGGGCCGAGTGACGCGTGCGATGTCACATCGTGAGAGGTCGATTCGAGAAACCCCGCAGAGAAGTCGGGGGATTTTGAGAACATGGATATGCGGTTTTATAAAAGTCTAGCGCCGTTGAGAAATTGACCGAACAGTATCAAAACATCGACAAAGTTCCAAAATGTTTTTTTTTAACCTTCAGCAAAGTGGACAAAAGTGTCAGAGCTTCTGGTAGTAATACACGGAAGGTTGTAGTAGGTGGCCAAAATGTCCTTGGCCGATCGGCGTAAGAATCCAAAGGTGGACGCACGGTGGGCTATGAATGTAAGTACAAAAGTACCCACTCACAGATTTCAGGGGCTTGCGTACATGAGGTACGTAATAGTCCATGCCTTTCCCACTTTTCTTAGAAGGTGCATTCTGTGTCCAACATAAAAAGCAAGCCTTTGGTGGCCACCTTACACAGGATGACTCAGAAACCCACTCAAGTGAACGGACGGTTGACCAAGCCTAACACTCTTACATGTTGAAAATTCTTTGGAACGGTCCACACACGATCCTGTTCATGTGTGACATGAGTTTGTGAGGTTCTTTTTTTTTCATAACATTTTAACCGTTCTCATATTCCTTCGTCTACAATATGTTCCTATCTTCCAATAGAAAACAACCATTAACTGTTCGATGAAAACACTGATTGGCTCAAACATTGTTCATGGTTGAGAACATATGAGAACAGACTTGCCTATTTCTATGTCTTATACTTCAAACCTAAGATGTTCAAAAAGTGTTCAACTCTACAATATAGCATTGATTTCTTTCTTTACAAACTATTCAAATCAATTATTGATTCGGTTCTGCATCAGACGATTCTTGTTCCGCCTTTCCGTCCAATTGAATATTTGGAGTCTCATCTCCTTATTTTCCCAAACCTCTTGAGACTGTAAAAAATGGGGACGAGCTCGTCGGCCTTGCTTCCGTTGTTTCATGTCTCATGCGATACGAGATAACCACTATGGCAAGGTGTGCATAAGGAAGGTTAAAATAAAACCTTACATCAGTTCAAATGTATCTTCTGTCTTTTATAGTCTTTGTTATTTATTCTACCGTATTAGTGTTCCTTTTTCATATTTTGAGTTTTATAAGAACTATTCATCACTCCTCTTTTCAATTCATTCAAAGGTGTCCAATATAGCCATCGGACATTCGTGTTGTGATTTGTGACCTTCTTGTCGACCTCTACAGTTTGATGTGACCACTCAGTCGTGTCCTTGGCCATGCAGATCCCTGAGGCGGACCCAGGTGGCACCGATGCGTCGTGAAGTGGTGGACCACCTGCTCCGAGCTGACCGACGACCGTCCTAGAGTCTTGGATGTTGTCTCGGACCTTCTGTAGTTTTCCTACAGCACGTAGGATTTTATCGGTGGACTGGCCGTGGGCCCGATTTGCATGTTTTTGCATTGTGAGTCCACCATTTGATGCCGGATGTATGCATGTGACCAGTCGTAGCGTCCGGCTTGAGATTTTGCACGTTTAGGTTCAGATGGCGTAGCTTCGGACTTTTCTACTCTGAGTTACGGCCAAAACACTTATTATGGGCCGGTTTTAGGAGAGACCTTGCACTGCCGCGTGCGACACCCGCTCTGCGCCGCGATATGTATTTATGCCTTGGACCTGTCATTTGTCACTCCTCTTTGCAAATGCTACTGAACCATTCTGACACTTTGCCTTGTGTCTCCTAGCCATACTCTTGCCATTGTGTTTATGACCTGTGACTGTCGTCATCGTCTGACCACGCACTGACGCCTAGTTAGCGGCTGTATTGCTAGGAAGCTTCCACGTATCTTCTCATGGTATCAGAGCAGCAAGACAGTTATTGCCGAGTTGCACAACATAGACGCAGCAGGGCAGCAGCAGTGAGCGTCACCGTTGCAGCCAATTCATTAGGACCTGTCGACGTCACCCGATTACCGTCGACGTCACCCACCTTCAGCACATGAGAGTGCAACAGCAGTAGCAGCTAGCAACAGTAGCAGCAGGCCACAACCATAGTAGGCGGCAGCCGCTAGCAGTTGCTGGACTTGCACTAGTAACAGCAGCAGCAACAAGCGGCAACTGCAACAGGCGGCAGCGGGTAGCAGCAGCAATAGCAAGCGGCGAGCAACGAGCTGCGAGCAGCAAGCAGCATGCAAGCAGCAAAACAGAGCAGCAGCACAGCACCAACGCGTAGCAGCAGGAGCGCGTAGTTGTAGCAGCGCGCATCAGCACTACAGCACAACAACAATGCAAAGCTACTACCACAACTGTGTAAGCAGTTGCACGACTTCTGCTGCAGACACAGGCGTAGCAACAGCATCAGCCGTGCGGAAGCTGCTGCGGAGCTTTTGCGCAGCCTCCCCACGGCTGCCGCGGAGCAGCGGCCCCTTGCGTAGCGGGGCAATAGCCGCAAGGACTGTAAAGAAAGTGTGTGCCGATGTCAGCATTTTTTCCTTGCCGACGTCATCAGGTCCGTGCTGCAATCAGCAAACCCTTGCTGATGTCAGCACTTGCCTTTGCAATAGGATCTAGAAGTAAAAAATTGCAAGCGCATCAACTCCTCGAGAAATGGTGACGGTTCTGCAATCCAACCAGTCCCGGCCCATACTAAGCGCTGACATAGCTCCGTCCGGTGACAAGGGCAAAGGACCACTAGATCCCTCTTCCTCTTCCTCCTCAGGCGTCATGAGCCCATGCTCACAGGCTGTTGAGGACCTACAGAGTCAACACGATGAGATGCGTCATCTGCAGTAGTAGCACACTGACGCCATCCGTACGCCCACTGAACTTCTTTGTGGTCAGTCGACGACCCCACAGCAGACTTTGGAGGGAGTCGGCGGTGTCACACCTTCTGCACAACAGTCAGCACGTGCACCAATGTCAGGAGCACGACACAACCCGCCACCACTTGACCCTTTGGATGAGGATCCAGACATGCTGGGTATGGAGGACGACACTCACGAGAGAGAGAGAGAGAGAGAGAGAGAGAGAGAGAGACGTGTTTCAGGAGCGTCTCTGACAGCTTCAGAAGAGTTCTCGGCCCCGACAGACATCGAGCTCCCCTTTCCCCGAGATCTGATCCTCGCCTAATCCCTACCTCAGCGACTTTCCTCATCCTAGCGCCTTCTCCATCCCTCGTTCTTCTCAGCTTGTGGTTGCTCTCCCTACGGAGCGGCAACCCAAGGACTTCGAGACACCGCCCCCACGATATGTCAGCGAGGACGGCTTTGACTGCTCAGAGATTCTTTTCCAGGTCTGGGCCACTTCAGAGGGGGTATGCCCCTACTATCACAGCCTGTACCAGATTACAGATCGCTCTCAGGTGCTAACAACGGCCAGGGCGGTGCGCGTCCTCCATTATGCCATGCTGCACGAGAATGTTGGGGAGGCCGGCATAGGCGCGGTTGCTGATCCACGTCAAGGCTGGGACCTTGCATTACCCTTACTTGCTAGAGTGACGCACGCTAGCCACGCATCTCACATTTGTGCCTTTCATTCCCTTCGTCAAGGACATGCCGAGCCCACAGCGGATTATTGGCGGCGGGCCATGCGCATCTACATGCGCCTTGGGGCCTCTCGAGGTACACAGCTATGGGTGCTCGGCACGCTCATGATCGGAGTTCGTCTTGAGCACGCTGCCATCTTCTCGAAGTATAGTGACGTTGTGCTCAAGCCCTTCTCCACCTCCCTTCAGCTCCTTCCTCGGCCGCATCAGGTTTTCCTACAAGTGACTTCCGCCTGTGAAGTAGCCGTGGCCCATCAGGAGAGTCCTCTTGCTGCTGCGGTCATCGCATCGCTACCAACGTCCATCTTGCAATCCACACCTCCCTCCTCTGGCACATCCTCCTCTTCTCCTTCCACCCCGATTACCCCGACCCAGACGCAGGGTGTGGCAGCCGCGGCACAAGGGAAGAAGGGGAAAAAGAGGTGCATTTCAGGCTAGCAGCAGTCGCAACAGCAGCAGTCACCAGGCCGTAACAGTGGACGTACAGTTCACTACTACAACTGTGGAGGTGCTTATTACTACATCGAGTGCTAGTAGCCGCTTGACTGGGCACAGATTACTCGCGGCCTTCACGCTGCACACGCACAGCGGATTGCGTTGAGCAGCACAGCCTCTGGCCGCGCGGCGACCACAACTGGAGCAATTCTCGTTTCCTCACCGGCGAGCAGTGGCGACCTAGACCCAAGTGACCGCACCATCACCGAGCTCCGTCACTTTCTGGTGCTCCGTTTTCAGGGAGGTACGAGTGTGTTGTCAGAGCCGGGTGTCTCACAGACTATTTGTTTGTTTGTTCTTATAGTTCATGATGAGTCTTGTGGGGGGGCACACCTAGCATGTAATGATGATGGGCCTGACAGTACCAATTGGATTCATGAGTCTCACCTTTGTGCCCTTCGTCGTTTCTCCTCACATGTTGCTCATTGCCCGTCTGAGGTCGAGTGTTCCATTGCCCATTGCACAGTGATGTCCTTTGATCGTGATCCTGTTGGCACTTGGACTATCGATTATGGTACCACTCACCACATGACCTGTCGATGTGGTGACTTTATTGTCTTCAACCCTGTTTCGTCTGTTCGCTCCGTTCCGTACAGGGTGTTGGGGTTGTGTGCTTCAAGGATCTGTCTGGCCCCGAATATCTTTCTAAGGTGCTTTTTGTGCCTGACCTTGAGCTCAGCTTGCTTCCTGTGCATGCCTGCACACTGGTGGGACTCTCCGTGGAGTACATTGGAGATTTCGCAATTGTGACTGATGTTGATACTCGTACCATTGTCCTTTGTGCCTCCGTTGTGGATGATCTGTATCGTGTCTCTCAGATTTCTCCTTCTCCTTGCTCCCCTTCCCCCCTGCTCGTGTGTTCGTCACTAGTGTTCTCTCTACTGAGCACCAGCGATTGCTGCATCGTCGCCTGTCACATGGGCTTCGACACTATGTCAAAACTCATTCGGACACAGTCCACACTCGGTCTTGACGCAGCCTCTTTCAAGAAGCCGCCTAAGACCGATTTTCTGTTCTACGCTCAGGGTAAGATGCATCGATGCACCTATCCTGACTCTTGTTGTCGCGCACTTCGCCCTCTCGAGTTGATCCATTCGGACCTTCTTGCTCCTCTCCCTGTCGAGTCCTTGCCCGATCGGGGCCGATACGTCCTCACCCTGACTGATGACTTCACCCGGATGGGATAGTTCTATAGCCTGCGTTAGAAGAGTGATGCGGATCTCTAAAGGTGGACAATCCCACACAGCTGGGGGAGACGGTGGATGTGACCTTGTACCTCTGTTTCATCAGATCTTTAATGTACCTGGCCACTACCACACGCTCTGAAATCACTTTTGCCGTCAACCTCCTTGTACAGTTATTGCAGGCTCCACGTACTAGAGCCCTTCATGCAGCTGTGCAAATGGTGCGGAACGTGGTCTCAACACCATACCTTGGATTCTGCTTTCGACGGCAGTGTTCTGTGGTTCTCGACGGTTACATCGACAGGGACAAGGTCTGGAGTCTAGATGGACGCAGTCGCACCGGCTACATGTTCATGCTAGGTGGTACTGCTGTGTCCTTCACGTAGTGGGAAGCAAGGCTACATCATACATACCTCGTATGAGGCAGAGTATGCTGCTCTGGGTGTAGGAGCTACTGAGGCAGTGTGGCTACAACGCCTGTTCCTTGAGTTGGATCAGTTAGTGTCTGCCATTGTGCTTCGCTACGACATCCAGAGTGCTCTTGCCATTGTGGAGCACTTTGATGTTTTTCAAGCTCGCACAAGGCACATTACGGTTGAGCATCATTTTGTTCGTAATCTGCTGGAGCGACACGTGATCTCCGTCATATGAGTCGGCACTGACATGCAACGTGCTTATTACTTGACGAAGGCACTGGCTCGCGGGAAGTTTCTGGTGGCCATTCGATATGTTGGGTTTCGCTCCTTGCCTAAGAGTGATTAAGTGCATGGTGTGTCTGTGTCTGTGTCATGACTGTCTTTGCACTCCTCGTTGCACTCATTTCAGTACTACACGTGTATGGACATGCGAACTATCGGGTCATGGGGGAGTGTTATGATTTGTGACGTTCTTCTCCACCTGTACAATTTGCTTTGACCACTCGGCCGTGTCCATGCACGTGCAGATCCCTGAGGCAACACCGGTGCATTGTCTGGTGGTGGACCACCTACTCGGATCTGACCGACGACCACCCCTCAGTCCTCGACGCTATCTCGGATCTTCTGCATTTTTTCTGCAGCTCTTGGACGTTTATCGGTGGACTAGTCGTGGGCCCAATGTGCATGTATTTGCATTTCGATACCGGATGCATACATGTGACTAGTCTAGCATCCGGCTTGACATTCTGCACGTTCAGGTTAAGACGACGTAGCGGTCTGACTCCTTTGCGCTGAGTTACGGCCAAAACTGTGATTCTGGACTCGTTTGAGGACAAACTTTTGACTGCCGCGTGCAACATCCTCCATGTGCCGTGATAGGTATTTATGCCTTGGACGTGTTATTTGTCATTCCTATCTGCAAATGTTATTGAAGCACGCGGCAGTGCAGGGTCTGTCCTAAAACCGGTCTAGAATCACTGTTTTGGCCATAACTCAACCTAGACTAGTCAGAACATTACACCGTTGGAACCTCAAGTTGGACGCTATGACTGGTCACATTCATGCATCCAATCTCAAACGGTGGAGACACAATGCAAAAACATACAAACCAGGCCCTTAACCAGTCCACCTGCATTGCGTATGGCGCATACATTGACCGTTCACATAGGTCTAGCAATACAGCAGTGGGAGTTGGCTGCAACCAGTCATGGAATACATTTATGAGACATGGTTGTGATGACGTCTGCTTCCCATGAAATGGTGCTGGCTGAGAGCAAGAGTGCTCTTTTAACGTATACCCCATAGAAGGTAAGCTGCCTGTGCAAGCTCAATGATATGGGGTCACGGGCATCTGGCAGACAAGACCACAACAAATGATCGGACACAACAGGGTTGGTTGTCTATTGCATAGATCGCAGACATGCGATGCATTGGACCACTGCATCCAAAGTAGCAGCGGAACAAGCCTTGAGTTGGGATAGCAACACTGCAGCCCCTCCCATTCGCGTGGGAGTTGGGCGGGGGGGACGCCATACCACCATCACTGTCTGTGCTGAACATCGTCTGAGATGAGGCCGAGAAAGGGAGTGAGCCAAGAGGCGGGGGAGCAGGAGCAGGCTGTGTCAGCATTTCCAAACAAAGACCATTAGGAGGGAGCGGGGGGCACCGGCAATATCATGTTTTCGCGAATGGCCTCCGGTCACGACAGCACCTCCAGGAACGTCGGCCTGTTCTGCGGCAGCGCGTCCCAGCGCTTGGTGATAAGCCTGTGTGTGAGAGAGCAGCAGAGGGCGGGGGGGTGGGGAAGGGGGGAGGGGCGACGAACGGGATACGTTTTGGAGCCCCGGTGGTGATCCCCACATGCACACACGCACATGGTGACGGAGGAAGCGGTTGGGGGGAGGAGCAGCACAAATCACAGTCACTCACACCACAGACAAGTGGTACAAGCAAGCAAACTAGCAAGCGAGTACGAAAGCAAGCAAGCAAGGGTATGTGTGCACGGACCTTGCAACGTGAAATGGGCCATGTGAGAGGAAGAGATAAGTCTAGCTGCCGCGTGTTCTGCCAACTGCTTTTCTGTGACCTGTTCCACGTCGTCGTTTCACTGCCTGCAGCAGGCAGCAGGTGTAGGTACAGGTGAGACCAGAAGAACAGAAGCAGGGGAGACAGTAGAAAACGTGCAGCAGCAGCCACATTAGAAAGAGGGTGGAGGGTTAGGAAGGAAAAGGAAGCGGAGGAGGAGGAGGAGGAG
>SZWC01020166.1:18157-29974 GCA_023375785.1 Penium margaritaceum
CCTCCCTTACACCTTCCGACCCTCTCACTGCCTCTCCCTCCCCTCAGCTCCTACTGCAAACATCTGCAGATGCTCATGCACATCTGCAGATGCACATGCACATGCACATCTGCAGATGCCGCAACTGCTTTGCTAGCCTGCGTCCCCCTTCGTAGAACTTGTAGCTGCTGCTGCTGCTGGTGCAGCTGCCGCCGCCGCCGCGATTGCCGGGGCTGCCGCCGCCGCGAGTGCTGTTGGTCCACCTCTCGTCGTGGCAGCATAAGAAGCTGCTGTCCCTGCGACGGCACCAGCAGAGCATGCACCCACGCGAACCAATCCCATCACTCCTCCTTCCCGTACCCGCCAACCCCACCGACTCCGCCAACTTTCGGCACACAAATTCTGCCCACCAGAATTTTCTACGCCACTCGCAGCATGAGGCTGTGCGCACACAGGTGGACTGCTCAACCGCCTCGCCACCCACGTCGCACAGAAACCGCACCTCCGCAGAGGGCGCACGCCGAACGACGGATGGCTAACGGTTTTTTTTTTTTAGGTTCCCGTGGTAAGGGGCTGAGAGAGTAGGATTGAAAAACCACGACCCCCGTGGACTCAAACTTGGGAAATGAGCAGTCGCGTTGCCCGTGCGCGGATAAGAGTTGTCACCAGCTGAAGAAAGGCACCACTCTGCACAGAGGTACGATGGAAGGCAAACGGCGCTCAAGCGTCAGGAGACCTACGGTTGTTCCCAAACTCTGACGTCAGAGGTCACAAACGCGACAGCAATTTCTCGCGCAAGGAATGCTGACCACGTTGGTTAGGTTAAGCTCCCAAACTGACTAAAACAGCTACAGGTTCTAGCTATTGTTTTCGTACGTCTCACTAACTAGCTCGTTTTAGGCGAGAACATCTTCGACTATTAGTTGGACTAACAGTAATGGGCATTATCCTGCAAGATTTTTGCATTTGCGCTATTACTTTGAACTATTACTTGGTGTACTTACAATCGTGTGTTCCGCCCACGTGATTGGATGTGAAAAAAGACACATTGTTTAGTCTGAGTCTAAGCCGTTTTCGGCCTTTCGTGAAATTAGTTCATTTAAAATGGTGGTTATATGCTCTTTAAGGGCCATGAAAAATTAGTTCCTTTCCCAAAACGTCACTTCTTGATCCAATCGTTGCAACCTCCTCACACGCCAGATGGCGGATCCACGACGTAGACGTTCCCTCCCCCACAGCTCTCCACGCACGTTAGCAATATCGCATAACCAACTAAAAACTGTTTATTCAGCTTCTGAGCACAACCTTAGTCTGTGGGGATCTAAAGTAGTTTGAGATACAAGTTTCAATCTTAAACACAATTAGTCTACCGCACGTTGGGACATGGCTAACTATTTAGTAATACTAATAGTTATGACCTGTTTCAAGCTTTAATCTACGTCTAAATCAATAATGAAGACTGGTTATTCAATTAAAATGCATAAAATGGGTATCAAAAATAGAACATCGTATTCTCCCATGTCATGTTGGGTCATAGCAAATCATAAGGTCAAAATAATGATGTGTCCCTTTTCGAACGTGTGGGCTGAAAACTATTAAAAGTGAATTCTCGTGTCGCCATAATTTTTAGTTTGAGGTTTATGTTATTGTATTAAAAAACTGATCATGTTCACTATAGACTTAGTACAACACAAAGCTACTACACGCGATGTATTTTTCCGTAACAACAGAGAGGTCCACACTCGTATAATAGAACTCATTCATGAGCACATCCAGATACGCCTCCTCTGTATATTCTCGAATACAAACTATTTTTCCATGAAGGAGAGGTAAATCCACGAATTCCATTGGCTCAAGTAGCTTCGTGTAACAAACCTAGCATAGTCTATGCCACTTTTTTACGATGTCTAGATCAGCAGCCTTATTCCTAAAAGGCCTGCCATGTCCTATGTTGAGAAATTGGGGATAATTCCAGTTTGGACTTCTGGACGGCGAGGAGGATTCCTCGTCGACCAGCGTAGGAAAGGGGACACTTCGGAGAAGCTTCCTCCTCGCAAGAGGGCGATCGAATAGTGCCTCGCACTATCCAGTCGTCAATCAAGGTCTCGCAACCTCCAGCAACGGAACGCGAGCCCATCCCGAGTACTCGCGATGGGCTACACGGGGCCTGCGCTTTCACATTGGGTATGACCAAATACAATATCGCGAGGGGTCCCCACCCATCAAGGGGCCCCTCACGAGGCCCCTCGCCATGATGAGGGGGCTCGCGAGGGGCCACCAGCGGGCGTTCCGACCGGACTAGCGCACCGAGTGCCACCTCCACTCGCTGGCATGGCAAACACTATATTAAAAACGTGTTGGCTACGCCATCGCATGAGGGGCGCCGAGTGGTGGCAAAATACCCTCACACTTGGGATTTTCATGTGGACAACATAATATAGTTTAACTGGTTGAATCGACGAGAGAAATGTATCTAGTCAAGCCGCGTCAACCCGTCGACAAAATGGACGGATAAAAAAATATCCTCCATCCTCCCTCTTGGGTTGCCCTATGACGAGAATGGACTCCGCGCCCAGACCTTGGTCGGGGCATACTTGTGAGAGGAGTCATTCATGAGAGAGATCAATTCATGGTGAAGTCAATCTCCACGACCAACCTGCGTGGTTGCGATGAGCAAGCGGGTCCCAAGGGCTCACTCACCCAAAGACGCTCGCACCCTGTTTACCCTCCGTGTTACACTTTGACACTATCATCCATTATGTTCGTATAACATGGCACGAAAGATAATGAAGACAAGGCATGGCATCCTTGCAGACATAACAATAATACAAACATTATGGAACACATAAACTCCTTGAGATCATGTTGTGTATCTACCATGACATGTCAACTAGGAGGCTTGTGGGGAATTTCCACAAATGTGCTTGAACAAAGTGTGCCATGCACAACGGGATACATGCACTTCTTGAGGTCAAATAAATCGTAGGTAGGCCACTCGCCACATACCAACTATGATCGGCTACATGGGAGGGTCCACAAGAATTCTTACCATACTTTTAAAGCGCATTGGAACTAGAAAGAGGATGCAGTTCCACATCGCCATGACGCACATCTAAAATCCAACATCCACCAATTGACGTAGATCAGTGACCCGCATTCTTCGCTTTCGTGAAGATAACGCCCAATGGGAGCCCTGCTACGAAGGACATCGTGAAGGGAAATGAGGAGACCAAGGAGGCATCATCGACTCTACGCATTGGCGATAATGCCGAGGGCCTTGCCAACGCCGTCAACATAGCAGACGTGGTGGATGAAGAACCTGAAGTCGCACATGGCAAAGACAATGACATTGGAGCAGAGGACGACCTGCTCTCCTTGGAGGCCCAAGATGAAGAGGACAAGGATCCTCTCAAGGACATTGACGCTGCCACCTTGGCGGCAATCAACCACCTTCTGGACCTCAAAATCCGTGACTTTTGTACGGTGGGAAATGTTAAGGCTTTCGCCCTAACAAAGGGGAACGGTAGTCATATATCTCGTGGCGCTGACCCGGATGGCATACTAGTAGCTGGTGAGGGAGGAACACGCTGTGTACCTCAGTACGTGCACCAATCCCACAACCCCAGGATGGTCTCTCAGCTCGCCTTAAGCAAGGAACACCTTGAAGAGCACAGACATGTGCTACAGCCACCAACACGACCATCGTGTTTGAGACAAGCGAGGGATCACAAAAGGATCTAGCAAACATCATTGATGCACTGAACCTTTTGTAAGACACTAAGGCATACGAGCATTTGCTCGACGCTCTTGAGCATAACCAGCTCACCAAGAGTGTGCTTGCCCTCAAACAACACGTTCATCCTGATGCATTCAGTAGTATGTTGAACATCATAGGTACGTTGGTGGTTGGTGGCATGGCTGACAAGCCTGATCCCGCCTACCCATCACATGGTCACAAAGCTAAGCATCCATCACATGATGATGCTCACAACTCGACGGGTGACACTCCTGAGGATCGGTCGAAGGGCCCGAGCAGCTCTCGTCGTCTTCATCAGGCGAAGAAAGCAATACGCAAGAAACACCCTGAGGATGATGATGTAGCATTGGGCACTAAGGTCTCAAAGGCTCTAAAGCGCCTGAGTGACTATCCTAAGTTTGACTTATCCAAGCACATGGAATTGGCCACTTGGAAGCCACGCATAGAACTTTTTCTTGAGGTGCATAACATCAAGTAACGAGCTTGGAGCACCATTGAGCTAGCTTGCCTTGACAGCGCAGCGCTCTCATCGGTAAAGAACCGGCTGAAAATGTTATATGTGGAAACACCTCAGTGAGTCCCCTGACCTCACTGGGAATACCTGTGCAAGATCCTCATGGACTTGTACAATAGGAAGTCTGTCTCCCAACAAGCGTCTAGGCGTCTATAAAAAATCCGCCAGGGTGATCGTAAGCTTACAGAATACCTCCAGGATTAGGAAAACACCTTAGACAAAACCACTGATGAGGACCGTCGTCCCATGTGGAAAATCGTGGAATGGCTTACCAATAACCTTTCTAACAAGCCCCTTGCTCATGCGTGTACGCTAGATCCCCAAGGCAAGCCTTGGACCAGTTATGCTGATCTGCGTAACTTCATCCTCGTGAAGTACAACTCCATGTTGGCCGACAATGGAATGAACACACGTTGTGGCCAGCATCACTAGAATGGCAACAACAAACACCAATACGTTCCTCAACGTGGTGAGCGTAAGCTCCCTCGGCACGGTTTGGGTAGTCAGAAACCCTCCAAGCCGCAGGATAGCCACAAGGAGCATGCAGATGGCAAAGCCAAGGTAGGCACCCTCACCAGTCATTACTGTGGGAATACTGGGCACTATGCGTCTGAGTGCCGCAAGTGCCAAAAGGATCATGCTGGCTTTAACACCAATGAGCAGGACAAAAGATAAGTAGGATAAGGGACAATGAAACTGTCAGAACGCCAAGGGCGACAATGGTGGTCATGGACCAGCGGGCCGTGAAAAGGGTTTCTAAATCCCCTAGATGGTAGTAGCGGACAACCACTAGGGATTGTGGCTGAAAGATTCTTGGATGTTGAATGCGCTTTCATGTTCCAGAATGATGATGTGAAACAATTGGAACGTCTCATCGGGGCTTTGTTTTTTGCTGTTTTCTGCTCCTCCATGAGCAATGACTCTGTGTATGTCTCTCGCTATTGTCCACTCTTGCATCTCATCGATAATGAATACTTGCCAAATCGCACTTACTTGATCGTATCCATACTACAAAAAACAAATGAATTGCTTTAGTTGGAAAATATAGTCCACGAGATGAACTCACTCACGCAAATGACTGTTGCAGTTCCTATCTTTGCGGGTCTCAAAAAAGAACTCTTGAATGGATGGCAACTCTTATATGATATAAACAAATGACACCACATGTGGGAGCAAGTGAGTGACTCTACTGAGCTACGTTGTAGCACAGAACGCTTTCGTGTGTACCACTTGTAGGACAAACCTCCAAAGAGCTTGTTCACATGCTCCTCATAGCCAAAGATGACAATGCAATTTGCAGGTCATCTTGCTACGGCACGCATGTAAATCCTAGTTGATATAGTGCTGATGATGAGTTCATTAGTGCCACTCGTGTGTGACAGCTAGGATTGAAATGCATGCCTTTTGAGGGAAAAGTCACCATCGGTGACAACCGTGAGGTTGATGTATTCGGCACATGCCAGGCAAGACTCAAGCTCTCACAACAATTTTCAACTTTACTATCATTGACTTGGCAGATCATTTTGACGTTGTTTTTGGTGATCCTTCACTAAATGAGCACATGACCAACATGAGTTCGTTCATAAAGATTCTAACTATACAAAAAGGCAAGCGTTACATAACGCTTTCGCCTATGGACCGCTCAAAGCTCTCTCACAAGAGTGAAAAATCATCCTTATGGCGCTTCAAGTGAATTGATACTTGAGTAAAGGGTACAATGTGTTCCTAGCGTAACTTCGTAAGGTCGATGACGACGATCCATCGTCATGCTCAAATTATGTCGGCTCTATCCTTGAAGACGTTTCTAACATTTTAGGCCCAGTCCTGGATGGCCTACCGCAAGAACATAATGTTGGTCATATAATCCCTCTCAAGCCAGGAGCAAGGCCATCATTTCGGCCCATGTATCGCCTCAGACTTGCTGAGCGTGAAGAAGCCAAACGACAGATCAAGGAATACTTGGCCGATGGATTGATTGAACCTAGCAGCTCTCCATTCGGAGCTCCTATCCTCTTTTTCAACAAGGATGGAGGTTTGCGCACTTGTGTTGACGACCGTGCGTTGAATAGCTTGACGGCTGAAAATTGTTACCCCTTGCCAAGTATCAAGGATATTTTTGACCAACATCAAGGTGCAAACGTCTTCTCTTCTATTGATGTGGCTCAAGGATATTACCAAATTTGGATCACTGAAGAATATGTTCCCAAAACCGCATTTTGTACACATCTACGACATTATCAGTTTCACGTCCTGAGCTTTGGTCTTACCAATGACCCAATGACGTTTCAAGCCAGAATGAATCAATTTTTTTGTGACCAGTTGGATAAAACCGTCTGAGTGTACCTTGATGATATCTTTGTATTTTCAAAGAAACATGAGGAGCATGTACAGTATCTGCGTATCGTGCTCGAGATCCTCTACAAGGAGAAGTTCTTTACCAAGAGGGAGAAGTGTGTTTTTGTACAACCCGAGCTGCAGTACTTGGGCTTCATCGTTGGTAGCAAAGGAATCCGAGTGGGTCCTCGGAAGGTGCAAGCTATCGTGGACTAGCATCAACCATCCCATGTGGGCATAATACGAGCCTTCTTAGGCTTGGCGAATTACTTCCGTCGCTTCATGCAAGGCTACTTTAGCCTTTTTTCCCACAGAGGGCTCTCACACGTAAAGGCGTGAAATGGTCATGGTCTGATAAGTGTGAATACACATTTGTACGTATAAAAGAAATTCTGATATCTACACCTGTGCTTGCACTCCCGAATCCCGAAAAACCATACGAGGTGCTCTGTGATACATCTATCGTCGGGATAGGGATTTTTTTTATGCAAGGAGGATGACCAGTCGCATATGAGAGTCGCAAACTCTCAGGCGCTGAGACTCGAAACACAACAAGCAACCAAGAGTTGCTTGTGGTATTTCATGCCTTCAAAGTTTTGCGTTGTTATCTTGAAGGTGCTAAGGGTGGATTCACGGTGGTTACAGACCACACTCCCTTTTAGTCACAACCCATCCTTTCTCGATGATAAGCTCGTTACAACGAGTACTTGAGCAGATTCCACTTCCAATGGAAATACTAACCCGATCGTACAAATGTGGCAGACCCGTTGAGTTGCACTCCGGTCAACGCGGCTCTCACCACACTTGAAGGGCGATCCTTTCGCACGAACGACGTACGGGAACAGGATGTACCCAACCCTGATAACCCCCTATACCAACCACCAAAACCGACGGCGCATTTCACGCCATTCTTACAATGTATCCTCATGGGATACTTTGATGACCCATGGTTTGACCAAGGTAACATTAACCGATATGACTTGGTGGAAGCCTCTGGTCTCCACAAGAATGGAAACTTGGTGGTTCTATCCAACTCTGGGAAGCTTCGGGATGAGATCCTTTTTGAGTTCCATAACTCATCAGCACCTGGCCACCTTGGTGTAGTAAAAACTGAATAGGCTCTCTCAAAGCATTATTGGTGGCCTGGGTGGTCGTGCGACATACGGAAGTACATCTAAGCGTGTGACTTGTTTATCCATAACAAGTCGAGAAACAAGGCACCAACAGGATTGCTCAAGCTGCTCCTAGTGTCTAACTCTTCATGGGAAGAAGTGAGCATGGATTTCATCACTGGCTTACCCGAGACACCTCATGGCCATGATGTTGTTCTCGTGGTGGTCGAATCTTTGACCAAGATGGCACATTTCACAACCACAACCACGCATGCCACTGCCAAAGAAACAACACGTACCTTTTAGGACACTGTTGTTCGACAACATGGACTACCGTTACGCATTATCTCTCATCGAGACGTGCTGTTTTTAAGTAAATTTTGACAAGCCCTTGGTGAGATCTTTGGCACCCGTTAGAAGATGTCCAATGCTTTTCATCTAGAATGGGATGGACAGACTAATCGGATGAACCGAACTCTGGAACAGATGCTCCGGATGTACGTGGATCCTTTAATGGATGATTAGGATGAGTTTCTCAGTCCAGCAAAGTTTGCCTACAACAACTCTGTTCATGAATCCACAAAGTTGATACCATTCTTTCTGAACTACGGCCGACATCCGATGGTACCCTCCTCCTTGGTGAGGCACGAGGGCGGCGAGAATTAGGTACCCTCCGCATAGGCCTTCGCCGATCGCATGGACACTCTTCGTCAAGAAGTACATGAATACCTCCATGCATCGAAGAAGCACCAAAAGGCCTATACCGATGCTAGTCGCCGTGACGTCACATTTTTTTCGGTGACAAGATGCTTTTGAGTACAAAGAACATGCGTCTCAACACGTCCAAAGCAAGGAAGATCCTCCATAAGTGGGTCAGACCATTCAAAGTAACTCACAAGGTTGATGAGGTTGCTTACCGCCTTGCTCTTCGAAAGGTCATGAAGATCCATGACGTGTTACACGTCAGTCTTCTCGCACCTTATGCAACATCAGGAATGGTTCAGCCATCGCCTGAAAAGCTTCCTCGCAAAGAGGAAGCTTCGGAGAAGCTTCCTCCTCGCAAGAGGGCGACCGGATAGTGCCTCGCACTATCCGGACATAACTGGAGGTCTCGTGACCTCCAGCGACCAAATGCAAGTCCATCACGAGTACTCGCGATGGGCTACACGGGACCCGCGTTGTCGCATTGAGCATGACCCAATACAATATCGCGAAGGGTCCCTACACGTCAAGGGGCCCCTCACAAGGCCCCTCGCCATGACGAGGGGGTTCGCAAGGGGCCACCGGTAGGCGTTCCGATGGGACCACCCCGCCGAGTGCAACATCCACTCGGTGGCGTGGTGAACATGAATTTATAAACGAGTTGGCCACGCCATTGGACGAGGGGCACCGAGTGGTGGAAAAATACCCTTGCACGCAAGAAGATATTTTGCCACCACCTCCCCATCCTAATTCATGCCAAAAACTTGGGGTTTCCAGGTGGATAACATAATATAGTTTAAAGGGTTGACTGGACAAGAGAAATGAATCAGTCGAGTCGCGTCAACTCGCCGAAAGAATGGACAGATAAAAGAATGTCCTCCATCCTCCCTCTTTGGTTTCCCTATGACGAGAATGGACTCCGTGCCCGGACCTTGGTCGGGGAATACTTGTGAGAGGAGTCATTCGTGAGAGGGATCACTTTACGGCGAAGTTAATCTCCACGACCAACCTACACTATTGCAATGAGCAATCGGGTCCCGAGGGCTCACTCACCCCATAGAGGCTCGCACCCTGTTTACCCGTTGTGTCACAATTTGACACTATCATCCATTATGTCCGTACAACATGGCAGGCTAGATAAAGTAGACAATGCAAGGCATCCTTGCGAACATAACAAAAAGGCAGACATTATGGAACATAAAAAATCCTTGAGTTCATGTTGTGTGTCTACCATGACATGTCAACTAGGAGGCTTGTGGAGCATTTTCATAAACGAGCTTGAACAAAGTGTGCCATGCACAACGCGATAGACACACTTCTTCAGCTCACACAAACAGTAAGTAGGCCACTCGCCACATACCAATTGTGATTTACTACATGGGAGGGCCCACAAGACTACTTACCATACTTTTTAAGCGCATTGCAACCACAAAGAGGACGCATTTCCACATCGCCATGACCCACATCAAACAGCCAACATCCACCACCTGACATAGATCAGTGACTCAACAATTTTGTTCTACATGTTATTCATATTTTTACTTTACATTTGTCACCATCGGCTCAAAGGGCACCATGCACAATTCAAAGACGATTCTAGACATAATTAATCATTGTTTTGACTTTTACATTAAAAAAACATTGTCTTCAAAGGCGCACTTCTATTTCGTTTTCACCTCAAGCCTCTTAAAAACCCACAATTTTTCATTTACAAATTTTCACATGTGGTAATGTGTGTACAAGAAACAAGTATGTTTTTTGAATAATTGATGCAAATCCTTATGGTTTGTCATTCAATGGGCTGTTGGCATCATTAAGGCTTCTTTATGCAAGTTGCAAACACTCAATCATACAAAACATGATTTGAGTACATGTAATAAATTCCACGTTTTATTTTGTTTTGTTATTAACATCATGATAGTTGCGATAGCATTTACACGAAAATGTTTTGAAGCTTTTGTTATCTTAAGGTATTTTTCTTGATAGTTGATGACATGGTTGTGGTCAGAAACCAAAACTGGTAAGCTACTTGGAAAATGACCAATGACTTTGTATATGGATTCAAGTGCTTAATTGATTAGTTCTTGGAAGGTGATGAGAAAGGTTTGATGATGAGTGACAAATGTGGAAGGCTGATTATGGTATTTGCCACTTCCTACTACTGATGAGGCTCTTTTCTAGTAGAGTCTAACTCTACAAGATGGCTTTGAAATTGTCAGAGGTTGGCTGAATAAACGTAGCAAAAAACGTGACTATCAAAAGCTATGGAATCTCAAAATTTGTACTCACTACCGAAGCCAACATTTCAGGGAGAATCTATTTTGGCGGTTGTTGAGCCAACTATCGAGGCATCTTGCCCCGTCAGGACATTTAACTTCTTCCTGCTCAGAATTCGTACTTCCAGCTGTTGACTTCCAAGTTGGGGAACAAGACACGACCACACAACTTTTGACGCAGCCTTGGTACACTGCCTTGGGCCGGACCTCGAAAAGGGGGGATCAATTGTCTTCGTGCGGAAAACTGTTTTTGTGCACTAGAGACCTCTTGGTTGTGCGTGTGATTCAATGAATAGGCACCGCCTATCGATGCCACTCAACTTTTCATTTGCATTCTAGGGGAATCTGCCCTGAAATTCCTGCTGAATTTGGGATTGCAAGGTAAAAGAAAGGTTCTAATGCCAAAGCTGTGAACAAACTTACATGACGCATCCACCACATTTCCTTCTTCAGATTAAGTCATAATGTACAGGGAAGTTTCATGCTGAAGTCATTCTTGCCTTTGAAGTTGAGTGGCGTGGTTAGGAGCAGCCTATTCATGGGGCGCGCCTGGATAGGGTTGGAATCGTGGGTTGGTCGAACTCAACCCACGATTCCAACCAAATTGGCACCTTCCTCACAAGTTCCTGTCGTCGCTTGGTTGAGCGACGACATCGCACGCCGTGTTCCAATTTTTTCTTCTTTTTCTGCACGGGCTTAACACGTTCTTTTCTTCATATTCGTTGGCTAGCCCCTTATTTATCAAAAGTGAAGGCTAGCTTCTAGCTACCGGCTCTCGGACCAATGATGGCTGGATCGAGGGGTGGTGCTGGTTGGGAAAGTTGGGCGAGGTTGGCTGGGCGTCAGGCCATGCTGTGAGCATCAAATAGTGCATGGTCACGAAGTCTCCTTCGATCTCGTCGCCATGTGCCGCATCCGACGGCAGAGAGGATGTGTACCAGATAACTTTCATGCTTGAAGGTGCATGCGCAAGCATGCACCCCTCGGTCCAAGCGATGTTGGACCGAGGGGTGACAATGGTTGAACGTGCTCGGATCGTTGGGCGAGCTTGGTTGGGTCAGTAGCCCATGGCATCGCATGCAGACATTACCTACCAATGCGTGAAAGTAGGCATGGAATAAGAGGTCATGTCGTCTGAGGTCG
>SZWC01020167.1:0-11347 GCA_023375785.1 Penium margaritaceum
GCTTCAATGCACAGTGACCAACCAATGTATGCATATGTCACTAACCATGACGAACAAATTTCAATTCATGTGGTCAACGTTGAAAACGCATAACACGAGTCACAAATGGTCATAGGGGAAAACAATGGATTGGGAAGCCTATGTATTGGCTAGAAAGGACAAAGAACTTCAATCCGTAGTGGCACGGTGTGGCTAATATGCACACCAAACAATCAAACTAGGCATATGTCACTGATCTTGACCACAGAATTTCAATATGGGTGGTCAACGTTGACCAACCATAACACGAGTCACAAACGGTCAGGAGAGGAAACAATGCTATGAGAATATCAGTTCTCAACTACCAAGTACAATGACCTTCAGTCAGTAGTAGCACGGTGTGGCTACCATGCACAATGACAGACCAAAGTAGGCATATGTACTGCCTTTGACCAAAGAATTCCGCTGTGTGTGGTCCACGTTGACAACTCATAATACGAGTCACAAATGGTCAGAGGGGGAAACAATGGTTTGGGAACACCACGAATCACATAGCAAGCACAAGGGGCTTCAATACGTTGTGGAACGGTGTGGAGACCATGCACGATGACCAACCAAAGTAGGCATACGTCACTAACCATGACCAAATAATGTCACCCAGTGTGGTAAACTTTGACTACTCACAACACGAGTCACAAATGATCAGGGTGGAAGGTAATGGTTTGTTAATACTAGTTATCTACTAGCAAGTACAAATACCTTCAATATGTAGTGGCAGAATGTGGCTTCAATGCACAGTGACCAACCAAAGTATGCATATGTCACTGACCATGACGAAAGAATTTCACGAGTCACAAATGGTCAGAGGGGAAAACAATGGGTTCGGAACACTAGTTATCAACTAGGAAGTACAAAGAACTTCAACAAGCAGTGGCACGGTATGGCTAGCGTGCACAGTGACCAACCAAAGGATGCATACGTCACTGAGTACGACCGAATAATTCCACTATGTGTGGTCAACATTGACAACTCATAACACGAGTCACAAAAGGTCCGAGGGAGAGACAATGGTTTGGGAAGCCTATGTATTGACTAGAAAGGACAAAGAACTTCAATACGTAGTGGCACGGTGTGGCTAATATGCACACCAAACAACCAAACTAGGCATATGTCACTGATCATGACCACAGAATTTCAATATGGGTGGTCAACGTTGACCAACCATAACACGAGTCACAAACGGTCAGGACAGGAAACAATGCTATGGGAATATCGGTTCTCAACTACCAGGTACAACGACCTTCAGTCAGTAGTAGCACGGTGTGGCTACCATGCACAATGACCGACGAAAGTAGGCATATGTACTGCCTTTGACCAAAGAAATCCGCTGTGTGTGGTCAACGTTGACAACTCATAATACGAGTCACGAATGGTCAGAGGGGGAAACAATGGTTTGGGAACACCAAGTATCAGATAGCAAGCACAAGGGGCTTCAATACGTTGTGGCACGGTGTGGAGACCATGCACGGTGACCAACCAAAGTAGGCATATGTCACTGACCATGACCAAATAATGTCACAAAGTGTGGTAAACTTTGACAACTCACAACACGAGTAACAAGTGGTCAGGGTGGAAGGTAATGGTTTGTGAATACTAGTTATTGACTAGCAAGTACAAATACCTTCAATATGTCGTGGCACAATGTGGCTTCAATGCACAGTGACCAACCAAAGTATGCATATGTCACTAACCATGACCAACAAATTTCACTCCATGTGGTCAAGGTTGAAAACAAATAACACGAGTCACAAATGGTCAGAGTGGAAAACAATGGGTTGGGAACACTAGTTATCAACTAGCAAGTACAAAGAACTTCAACAAGTAGTGGCACGGTATGGCTAGCGTGCACAGTGACCAACCAAAGGATGCATACGTCACTGACTACGACCGAATAAGTCAACTAAGTGTGGTCAATATTGACAACTCATAACGCCAGTCCCAAATGGTCGGAGGGAGAGACAATGGTTTGGGAAGCATATGTATTGACCAGAAAGGACAAAGAACTTCAATACGTAGTGGCACGGTGTGGCTAATATGCACACCAAACAATCAAACTAGGCATATGTCACTGATCATGACCACAGAATTTCAATATGGGTGGTCAACGTTGACCAACCATAACACGAGTCACAAACGGTAAGGAGAGGAAACAATGCAATGAGAATATTGGTTCTCAACTACGAAGTACAATGACCTTCACTCAGTAGTAGCACGGTGTGCCTACCATGCACAATGACCGACCAAAGTAAGCATATGTACTGCCTTTGACCAGAGAAATCCGCTGTGTGTGGTCAACGTTTACAACTCATAATACGAGGCACAAATGGTCAGAGGGGGAAACAATGGTTTGAGAAAACCAAGTATCACATAGCAAGCACAAGGGGCTTCAATACGTTGTGGCACAGTGTGGAGACCATGCACGATGACCTACCAAAGTAGGCATATGTCACTGACCATGACCAAATAATGTCACTATGTGTGGTAAACTTTGACAACTCACAACACGAGTCACAAATGGTCAGGGTGGAAGGTAATGGTTTGTGAATACTGGTTATCTACTAGCAAGTACAAATACATTCAATATGTAGTGGCACAATGTGGCTTCAATGCACAGTGACCAACCAAAGTATGCATATGTCACTGACCATGACGAAAGAATTTCACTTCATGTGGTCAACGTTGAAAACGCATAACATGAGTCACAAATGGTCCGAGGGGAAAGCAATGGGTTGGGAACACTAGTTATCAACTAGGAAGTACAAAGACCTTCAACAAGCAGTGGCACGGTATGGCTAGCGTGCACAGTGACCAACCAAAGGATGCATACGTCACTGACTACGACCGAATAAGTCCACTATGTGTGGTCAACATTGACAACTCATAACACGAGTCACAAATGGTCAGAGGGAGATGAAATGGTTTGGGAAGCCTATGTATTTACTAGAAAGGACAAAGAACTTCAATACGTAGTGGCACGGTGTGGCTAGTATGCACACCAAACAACCAAACTAGGCATATGTCACTGATCATGACCAGAGAATTTCAACATGGGTGGACAACGTTGACCAACCATAACACGAGTTACAAACGATCAGGACAGGAAACAATGCTATGGGAATATAGGTTCTCAACTACCAAGTACAATGACCTTCAGTTTGTAGTAGCACGGTGTGGCTACCATGTACAATGACCGACCAAAGTAGGCATATGTACTGCCTTTGACCAAAGAAATCCGCTGTGTGTGGTCCACGTTGACAACTCATAATACGAGTCACGAATGGTCAGAGGGGGAAACAATGGTTTGGGAACACCAAGTTTCACATAGCAAGCACACGGGGCTTCAATACGTTGTGGCACAGTGTGGAGACCATGCACGATGACCAACCAAAGTAGGCATATGTCATTGACCATGACCAAATAATGTCACTAAGTGTGGTAAACTTTGACAAATGACAACACGAGTCACAAATGGTCAGGGTGGAAGGTAATGGTTTGTCAATACTAGTTATCTACTAGCAAGTACAAATACCTTCAATATGTAGTGGCACAATGTGGCTTCAATGCACACTGACCAAGCAAAGTATGCATATGTCACTAACCATGACGAACAAATTTCACTTCAAGTGGTCAACGTTGAAAACGCATAACACGAGTCACAAATGGTTAGAGGGGAAAGCAATGGATTGGGAATCCTATGTATTGGCTAGAAAGGACAAAGAACTTCAATACGTAGTGGCACGGTGTGGCTAATATGCACACCAAACAATGAAACTAGACATATGTCACTGATTATGACCAGAGAATTTCAATATGGGTGGTCAACGTTGACCAACCATAACACGAGTCACAAACGGTCAGGACAGGAAACAATGCTATGGGAATATCGGTTCTCAACTACCAAGTACAACGACCTTCAGTCAGTAGTAGCACGGTGTGGCTACCATGTACAATGACCGACCAAAGTAGGCATATGTAGTGCCTTTGACCAAAGAAATCCGCTGTGTGTGGTCAACGTTGACAACTCATAATACGAGTCACGAATGGTCAGAGGGGGAAACAATGGTTTGGGAACACCAAGTATCACATAGCAAGAACAAGGGGCTTCAATACGTTGTGGCACAGTGTGGAGACCATGCACGGTGACCAACCAAAGTAGGCATATGTCACTGACCATGACCAAATAATGTCACTAAGTGTGGTAAACTTTGACAACTCACAACACGAGTCACAAATGGTCAGAGGGGAAAACAATGGGTTGGGAACACTAGTTATCAACTAGCAAGTACAAAGACCTTCAACAAGCAGTGGCACGGTATGGCTAGCGTGCACAGTGACCAACCAAAGGATGCATACGTCACTGACTACGACCGAATAAGTCCACTATGTGTGCTCAATATTGACAACTCATAACGCCAGTCCCAAATGGTCAGAGGGAGAGACAATGGTTTGGGAAGCATATGTATTGACTAGAAAGGACAAAGAACTTCAATATGTAGTGGCACGGTGTGGCTAATATGCACACCAAACAATCAAACTAGGCATATGTCACTGATCATGACCACAGAATTTCAATATGGGTGGTCAACGTTGACCAACCATAACACGAGTCACAAACGGTCAGGACAGGAAACAATGCTATGGGAATATCGGTTCTCAACTACCAAGTACAACGACCTTCAGTCAGTAGTAGCACGGTGTGCCTACCATGCACAATGACCGACCAAAGTAGGCATATGTACTGCCTTTGACCAGAGAAATCCGCTGTGTGTGGTCAACGTTTACAGCTCATAATACGAGTCACAAATGGTCAGAGGGGGAAACAATGGTTTGGGAATACTTGGTATCGACTAGCAAGTACAAAGACCTTCGATAAGTGGTGGCACGGTATGGCTACCATGCACAATGACCAACCGAAATATTCTTGTGNGGTGTGCCTACCATGCACAATGACCGACCAAAGTAGGCATATGTACTGCCTTTGACCAGAGAAATCCGCTGTGTGTGGTCAACGTTTACAACTCATAATACGAGTCACAAATGGTCAGAGGGGGAAACAATGGTTTGGGAATACTTGGTATCGACTAGCAAGTACAAAGACCTTCGATAAGTGGTGGCACGGTATGGCTACCATGCACAATGACCAACCAAAATATTCTTGTGTCATTGAATATCATAAAAAGAGTTTTACTGTTTCTTGTCAACTTTCCTTCTTACGGCTGGTCAATCGCAGCAATGGTTGAGAGGTTATTCAAGCTCGAAGTTGCAACATTCAAAACTTAGTCTGCGTCAATTGTTTATGAATAAACTGAATTTATTATCATTCATACTTTTGAAAACTGCCCTATATTCTTACACCCCCTTATTTTATGCCCTTTACCCATAGGTACCCTTATAATGTCATTTGGACAACACATGAACAACATGTGAGTTGGCTTAGTGCTTATATAGTTAGATTCTGGAGCGATAGGTCCTGGGTTTGAATCCTCGTACGCGCAATATAGAATAGGCTCGCGACCTAGGGGGGGGGGCGGCCGTGTTGTGCTACCTCAACTCTACCTTCGAGCCTAAGCCGTGGGGGGGTAGAAAGGTGTCATAATGCAGTCGCAAATCTGTCCTCCAGGTCGTCCACGGAACATCCCTCTAGGGGGGTGGGAGGGAGTATTCCAGTGAAGGCACCTACGCGTAAAAAATAAACAAAAGCCGACCTGGTGTCAAAGGGAGAAACCTTTTGCTATTTATTGAATAGCAAGTGCGAATACTTTCAACATGTAGTGGAACGGTGTGGCTACCATGTACAATGACCGACCAAAGTAGGCATATGTCACTGACCATGACCAAATAATGTAACTAAGTGTGGTAAACTTTGACAACTCATAACACGAGTCACAAATGGTCAGGGTGGAAGATCATGGTTTGTGCATACTAGTTATTGACTAGCAAGTACATATACCTTCAATATGTCGTGGCACAATGTGGCTTCAATGCACAGTGACCAACCAAAGTATGCATGTGTCACTAACCATGACCAACAAATCTCACTTCATGTGGTCAACGTTGAAAACACATAACACGAGTCACAAATGGTCAGAGGGGAAAACAATGGGTTGGGAACATTAGTTATCAACTAGCAAGTACAAAGACCTTCAACAAGCAGTGGCACGGTATGGCAAGCGTGCACGGTGACCAACCAAAGGATGCATACGTCACTGACTACGACTGAATAAGTCCACTATGTGTGGTCAACATTGACAACTCATAACACGAGTCACAAATGGTCAGAGGGAGAGACAATGGTTTGGTAAGCCTATGTATTGGCTAGAAAGGACAAAGAACGTCAATACATAGTGGCACGGTGTGGCTAATACGCACACAAAACAATCAAACCAGGCATATGTCACTCATCATGACCAGAGAATTTCAATATGGGTGCTCAACGTTGACCAACCATAACACGAGTCACAAACGGTCATGAGGAGACAATGCTATGAGAATATCGGTTCTCAACTACTTAGTAGAACGACCTTCAGTCAGTAGTAGCACGGTGTGGCTACCATGAACAATGACCGACCAAAGTAGGCATATGTACTGCCTTTGACCAAAGAAATCCGCTGTGTGTGGTCAACGTTGATAACTCATAATACGAGTCACAAATGGTCTGAGGGGGAAAAATGGTTTGGGAACATCAAGTATCACTTAGCAAGCACAAGGGACTTCAATACTTTGTGGCACGGTGTGGAGACCATGCACGATGACCAACCAAAGTAGGCATATGTCACTGACCATGACCAAATAATGTCACTAAGTGTGGTAAACTTTGACAACTCACAACACGAGTCACAAATGGTCAGGGTGGAAGGTAATGGTTTGTGAATACTAGTTATCTATTAGCAAGTAGGAATACCTTCAATATGTAGTGGCACAATGTGGCTTTAATGCACAGTGACCAACCAACGTATGCATATGTCACTAACCAAGACGAACAAATTTCAATTCATGTGGTCAACGTTGAAAACGCATAACACGAGTCACAAATGGTGAGAGGGGAAAACAATCGATTGGGAAGCCTATGTATTGGCTAGAAGGGACAAAGAACTTCAATCCGTAGTGGCACGGTGTGGCTAATATGTACACCAAACAATCAAACTAGGCATATGTCACTGATCATGACCACAGAATTTCAAGATGGGTGGTCAACGTTGACCAACCATAACACGAGTCACAAACGGTCAGGAGAGGAAACAATGCTATGAGATTATCGGTTCTCAACTACCAAGTACAATGACCTTCAGTCAGTAGTAGCACGGTGTGGCTACCATGCACAATGACAGACCAAAGTAGGCATATGTACTGCCTTTGACCAAAGAAATCCGCTGTGTGTGGTCCACGTTGACAACTCATAATACGAGGCACAAATGGTCAAAGGGGGAAACAATGGTTTGGGAACACCACGTATCACATAGCAAGCACAAGGGGCTTCAATACGTTGTGGCACAGTGTGGAGACCATGCACGATGACCAACCAAAGTAGGCATACGTCACTGACCATGACCAAGTAATGTCACCAAGTGTGGTAAACTTTGACAACTCACAACACGAGTCACAAATGGTCAGGGTGGAAGGTAATGGGTTGTGAATACTAGTTATCTACTAGCAAGTACAAATACCTTCAATAGGTAGTGGCAGAATGTGGCTTCAATGCACAGTGACCAACCAAAGTATGCATATGTCATTGACCATGACAAAAGAATTTCACTTCATGTGGTCAACGTTGAAAAGGCATAACACGAGTCACAAATGGGCAGAGGGGAAAACAATGGGTTGGGAACACTAGTTATCAACTAGGAAGTACAAAGACCTTCAACAAGCAGTGGCACGGTATGGCTAGCGTGCACAGTGACCAACCAAAGCATGCATACGTCACTGACTACGACTGAATAAGTCCACTATGTGTGGTCAACATTGACAACTCATAACACGAGTCACAAATGGGCAGAGGGGAAAACAATGGGTTGGGAACACTAGTTATCAACTAGGAAGTACAAAGACCTTCAACAAGCAGTGGCACGGTATGGCTAGCGTGCACAGTGACCAACCAAAGCATGCATACGTCACTGACTACGACTGAATAAGTCCACTATGTGTGGTCAACATTGACAACTCATAACACGAGTCACAAATGGGCAGAGGGGAAAACAATGGGTTGGGAACACTAGTTATCAACTAGGAAGTACAAAGACCTTCAACAAGCAGTGGCACGGTATGGCTAGCGTGCACAGTGACCAACCAAAGTATGCATATGTCACTGACCATGACGAAAGAATTTCACTTCATGTGGTCAACGTTGAAAACGCATAACACGAGTCACAAATGGTCAGAGGGGAATACAATGGGTTGGGAACACAAGTTGTCATCTAGAAAGTGCAAAGACCTTCAACAAGTAGTGGCACGGTATGGCTAGCGTGCACAGTGACCAACCAAAGGATGCATACGTCACTGACTACGACCGAATAAGTCCACTATGTGTGGTCAACATTGACAACTCATAACACGAGTCACAAATGGTCAGAGGGAGAGACAATGGTTTGGGAAGCCTATGTATTGACTAGAAAGGACAAAGAACTTCAATACGTAGTGGCACGGTGTGGCTAATATGGACACCAAACAACCAAACTAGGCATATGTCACTGATCATGACCACAGAATTTCAATATGGGTGGTCAACGTTGACCAACCATAACACGAGTCACAAACGGTCAGGACAGGAAACAATGTTATGGGAATATCGGTTCTCAACTGCCAAGTACAACGACCTTCAGTCAGTAGTAGCACGGTGTGTCTACCATGCATAATGACCGACCAAAGTAGGCATATGTACTGCCTTTGACCAAAGAAATCCGCTGTGTGTGGTCAATGTTGACAACTCATAATACGAGTCACAATTGGTCAGAGGGGGAAACAATGGTTTGGGAATACCAAGTATCACATAGCAAGCACAAGGGGCTTCAATACGTTGTGGCACGGTGTGGAGACCATGCACGATGACCAACCAAAGTAGGCATATGTCACTGACTATGACCAAATAATGTCACTATGTGTGGTAAACTTTCACAACTTACAACACGAGTCACAAATGGTCAGGGTGGAAGGTAATGGTTTGTGAATACTAGTTATCTACTAGCAAGTACAAATACCTTCAATATGTAGTGGCAGAATGTGGCTTCCATGCACAGTGACCAACCAAAGTATGCATATGTCACTGACCATGACGAAAGAATTTCACTTCATGTGGTCAACGTTGAAAACGCATAACACGAGTCACAAATGGTGAGAGGGGAAAACAATCGATTGGGAAGCCTATGTATTGGCTAGAAGGGACAAAGAACTTCAATCCGTAGTGGCACGGTGTGCCTAATATGTACACCAAACAATCAAACTAGGCATATGTCACTGATCATGACTACAGAATTTCAATATGGGTGGTCAACGTTGACCAACCATAACACGAGTCACAAACGGTCAGGACAGGAAACAATGTTATGGGAATATCGGTTCTCAACTGCCAAGTACAACGACCTTCAGTCAGTAGTAGCACGGTGTATCTACCATGCACAATGACCGTCGAAAGTAGGCATATGTGCTGCCTTTGACCAAAGAAATCCGCTGTGTGTGGTCCACGTTGACAACTCATAATACGAGTCACAAACGGTCACAGGGGGAAACAATGGTTTGGGAATACCAAGTATCACATAGCAAGCACAAGGGGCTTCAATACGTTGTGGCACGGTGTGGAGACCATGCACGATGACCAACCAAAGTAGGCATATGTCACTGACTATGACCAAATAATGTCACTATGTGTGGTAAACTTTCACAACTTACAACACGAGTCACAAATGGTCAGGGTGGAAGGTAATGGTTTGTGAATACTAGTTATCTACTAGCAAGTACAAATACCTTCAATATGTAGTGGCAGAATGTGGCTTCCATGCACAGTGACCAACCAAAGTATGCATATGTCACTGACCATGACGAAAGAATTTCACTTCATGTGGTCAACGTTGAAAACGCATAACACGAGTCACAAATGGTGAGAGGGGAAAACAATCGATTGGGAAGCCTATGTATTGGCTAGAAGGGACAAAGAACTTCAATCCGTAGTGGCACGGTGTGCCTAATATGTACACCAAACAATCAAACTAGGCATATGTCACTGATCATGACTACAGAATTTCAATATGGGTGGTCAACGTTGACCAACCATAACACGAGTCACAAACGGTCAGGACAGGAAACAATGTTATGGGAATATCGGTTCTCAACTGCCAAGTACAACGACCTTCAGTCAGTAGTAGCACGGTGTATCTACCATGCACAATGACCGTCGAAAGTAGGCATATGTGCTGCCTTTGACCAAAGAAATCCGCTGTGTGTGGTCCACGTTGACAACTCATAATACGAGTCACAAACGGTCACAGGGGGAAACAATGGTTTGGGAATACCAAGTATCACATAGCAAGCACAAGGGGCTTCAATACGTTGTGGCACGGTGTGGAGACCATGCACGATGACCAACCAAAGTAGGCATATGTCACTGACTATGACCAAATAATGTCACTATGTGTGGTAAACTTTCACAACTTACAACACGAGTCACAAATGGTCAGGGTGGAAGGTAATGGTTTGTGAATACTAGTTATCTACTAGCAAGTACAAATACCTTCAATATGTAGTGGCAGAATGTGGCTTCCATGCACAGTGACCAACCAAAGTATGCATATGTCACTGACCATGACGAAAGAATTTCACTTCATGTGGTCAACGTTGAAAACGCATAACACGAGTCACAAATGGTCAGAGGGAGAGACAATGGTTTGGGAAGCCTATGTATTGACTAGAAAGGACAAAGAACTTCAATACGTAGTGGCACGGTGTGGCTAATATGCACACCAAACAACCAAACTAGGCATATGTCACTGATCATGACCACAGAATTTCAATATGGGTGGTCAACGTTGACCAACCATGACACGAGTCCCAAATGGTCAGGACAGGAAACAATGCTATGGGAATATCGGTTCTCAACTACCAAGTACAACGACCTTCAGTCAGTAGTAGCACGGTGTGTCTACCATGCACAATGACCGTCCAAAGTAGGCATATGTACTGCCTTTGACCAAAGAAATCCGCTGTGTGTGGTCAACGTTGACAACTCATAATACGAGTCACAAACGGTCACAGGGGGAAACAATGGTTTGGGAATACCAAGTATCACATAGCAAGCACAAGGGGCTTCAATACGTTGTGGCAC
>SZWC01020167.1:32347-50393 GCA_023375785.1 Penium margaritaceum
GGCTTCAATACGTTGTGGCACGGTGTGGAGACCATGCACGATGACCAACCAAAGTAGGCATATGTCACTGACCATGACCAAATAATGTCACTTAGTGTGGTAAACGTTGACAACTCATGACACGAGTCACAAATGGTCAGGGTGGAAGATCATGGTTTGTGTATACTAGTTATTGACTAGCAAGTACAAATACCTTCATATTTCGTGGCACAATGTGGCTTCAATGCACAGTGACCAACCAAAGTATGCATGTGTCACTAACCATGACCAACAAATTTCACTTCATGTGGTCAACGTTGAAAACACATAACAGGAGTCACAAATGGTCAGAGGGGAAAACAATGGGTTGGGAACACTAGTTATCAACTAGCAAGTACAAAGATCTTCAACAAGCAGTGGCACGGTATGGCTATCGTGCACAGTGACCAACCAAAGGATGCATACGTCACTGACTACGACCGAATAAGTCCACTATGTGTGGTCAACATTGACAACTCATAACACGAGTCACAAATGGTCAAAGGGAGAGACAATGGTTTGGTAAGCCTATGTATTGGCTAGAAAGGACAAAGAACTTCAATACGTAGTGGCACGGTGTGGCCAATATGCACACAAAACAATCAAACCAGGCATATGTCACTGATCATGACCAGAGAATTTCAATATGGGTGGTCAACGTTGACCAACCATAACATGAGTCACAAACGGTCAGGAGAGGAAACAATGCTATGAGAATATCGGTTCTCAACAACCAAGTATAACGACCTTCAGTCAGTAGTAGCACGGTGTGGCTACCATGCACAGTGACCGACCAAAGTAGGCATATGTACTGCCTTTGACCAAAGAAATACGCTGTGTGTGGTCCACGTTGACAACTCATAATACGAGTCACAAATGGTCAGAGGGGGAAACAATGGTCGGGGAACACCACATATCACATGGCAAGCACAAGGGGCTTCAATACGTTGTGGCACGGTGTGGAGACCATGCACGATGACCAACCAAAGTAGGCATATGTCACTGACCATGACCAAATAATGTCACTAAGTGTGGTAAACTTTGACAACTCACAACGCGAGTCACAAATGGTCAGGGTGGAAGGTAATGGTTTGTGAATACTAGTTATCTACTAGCAAGTACAAATACCTTCAATATGTAGTGGCACAATGTGGCTTCAATGTACAGTGACCAACCAAAGTATGCATATGTCACTGACCATGAGGAAAGAATTTCACTTCATGTGGTCAACGTTGAAAACGCATAACACGAGTCACAAATGGTCAGAGGGGAAAACAATGGGTTGGGAACACTAGTTATCAACTAGGAAGTACAAAGACCTTCAATATGTAGTGGCACAATGTGGCTTCAATGCACAGTGACCAACCAAAGTATGCATATGTCACTGACCATGAGGAAAGAATTTCACTTCATGTGGTCAACGTTGAAAACGCATAACAAGAGTCACAAATTGTCAGAGGGGAAAACAATGGGTTGGGAACACTAGTTATCAACTAGGAAGTACAAAGACCTTCAACAAGTAGTGGCACGGTATGGCTAGCGTGCACAGTGACCAACCAAAGGATGCATACGTCACTGACTACGACCGAATAAGTCCACTATGTGTGGTCAACATTGACAACTCATAACACGAGTCACAAATGGTCAGAGGGAGATAAAATGGTTTGGGAAGCCTATGTATTGACTAGAAAGGACAAAGAACTTCAATAGGTAGTGGCACGGTGTGGCTAGTATGCACACCAAACAACCATATGTCACTGATCATGACCAGAGAATTTCAACATGGGTGGTCAACATTGACCAACCATAACACGAGTCACAAACGGTCAGGACAGGAAACAATTCTATGGGAATATCGGTTCTCAACTACCAAGTACAACGACCTTCAGTTTGTAGTAGCATGGTGTGGCTACCATGTACAATGACCGACCAAAGTAGGCATATGTACTGCCTTTGACCAGAGAAATCCGCTGTGTGTGGTCAACGTTGACAACTCATAATACGAGTCACGAATGGTCAGAGGGGGAAACAATGGTTTGGGAACACCAAGTATCACATAGCAAGCACAAGGGGCTTCAATACGTTGTGGCATAGTGTGGAGACCATGCACGATGACCAACCAAAGTAGGCATATGTCACTGACCATGACCAAATAATGTCACTAAGTGTGGTGAACTTTGACAACTCACAACACGAGTCACAAATGGTCAGGGTGGAAGGTAATGGTTTGTAAATAGTAGTTATCTACTAGCAAGTACAAATACATTCAATGTGTAGTGGCACAATGTGGCTTCAATGCACATTGACCAACCAAAGTATGCATATGTCTTAACCATGACGAACAAATTTCACTTCATGTGGTCAATGTTGAAAACGCATAACACGAGTCACAAATGGTCAGAGGGGAAAACAATGGATTGGGAAGCCTATGTATTGGCTAGAAAGGACAAAGAAATTCAATACGTAGTGGCACGGTGTGGCTAATATGCACACCAAACAATGAAACTAGGCATATGTCACTGATAATAACCAGAGAATTTCAATATGGGTGGTCAACGTTGACCAACCATAACACGAGTCACAAACGGTCAGGAGAGGAAACAATGCTATGAGAATATCGGTTCTCAACAACCAAGTACAACGACCTTCAGTCAGTAGTAGCACGGTGTGGCTACCATGCACAATGACCGACCAAAGTAGGCATATGTACTGCCTTTGACCAAAGAAATCCGCTGTGTGTGGTCCACGTTGACAACTCATAATACGAGTCACAAATGGTCAGAGGGGGAAACAATGGTTTGGGAACACCACGTATCACATAGCAAGCACAAGGGGCTTCAATACGTTGTGNAGAAAACCACACCGATAAGACATCTCAATAACGGTTCAGGTCCCGCACCAAACCAACTTGACCAACGGCCCTGCAGTCGCTCGACCGTTAGGAACCTACTGTCAAGTCATCCCCTAATAAAGTGACACCTGTCACACCGCGTCCGGCTAGCGGAAAAGAAGCCGTTGCTTTGTCTACTTTGTCCTGTTCTGTCCTTTATACCGAGGATGTTCATTCCCTCGAGTTAACCAGAACAGTTCTGCTCATCCTGTTCCCCTTTGGTTCCGCGGCCTCGCCGCCGTGTCTTCGCTCTGCTCATCCTTCGCATTTTATGCCTTCGCCAACTCCTCTCAACGCTTCGCTCCGTCACTCCCGCTCCTTCGCTCAGCTCTCATACTCAACCAGCCGTTACTCGCCCCGTCAGCGCTCTCTCTCACATCAAGGTGTCTACCTTCGCGATCTCGCTTCTCAGCCTTCATCAGCTCCCGCGACTAACTGACCTGATCGCTCCTGCTTACGTCACTCTACTGACGTACATCTGCATGCTCCGCTGCCTCTGCTTGCTTCTGCTGCTTCTGTTCTCGTACCTGCATTCTTCTGACATGGTATCAGAGCTTCAGGCAACACCACCTGGAGATCCGTGACTGCGTCATCACTCTGCCGCCGCCCCCGCTCCATTGCTTCTGCTCTATCGCCGCTGCCATCGCTTTGCACCTCCTCGCTTCATTCGCAGCTGACATTAGCAGTCCTGCCTGAGGAGTTCTCTACGCTGAAGAAACGCCTCGTTGTCCTAAGAAGGCCCTGCGCCCATTTCCACGCCCGTGGCCAACTACCGGTGACGAAGCCGCCCACATCAGTTGCGAGCAACTCTCGAGCCGCTGCCTGTCGTCAACTACCAAGAAGCTTCCTGCTGCCTCAACCATCATCTCATCGCATCGGCTCCGCCAGCATCTCCCTCCCTTTCTTCTCGACTCATCAGCCTCATCTGCCCCTTCCTCTCTGTCATCCTCATCTTGCTCGCATCTGTCTTCTCGAGCCGCCTCCTCGCATCGCCTCCTCACCTCGTCAAGCAGTTGCAGACAAAGCTGTCGGTACCAGGATATCGGACACCACCAGTCTTCCTGCTCCCATTCCCGAGCCAACTGGGGAACAAGCCGTCACTCTCCTGGCATCAGCAGTCCAGTCCCTGCTCGCTGTCTGGCCTCCTCTGCCGCAGCCAACTTCCTCCAGCAGATAGGACATCAGACACCACCAGTCTTCCTGCTCCCACTTCCGAGCCAACTGGAGAACAAGCCGTCACTCTCTTGAAGCTGGAAGAAGAGGTTGTGACGCCTCCACCTGCCGCGCCGCGTCTCATCCCTCTTGCTCTCCGCTTGCATCGCTCCCTGCCTCCCATCTTCTCCACCATCATCAGCCCTCGGTCTTCGTCTCCACTCGCCTCCATCGCTCCTCCTCCTCCTTGCTTCAGTCTTCTCAACTTCATCAGCCGCCCGATTCTACTTCATCTTCATCCCTGAGCCCTCAGCATCATCCGCGCCGCCTCCGTATCCCTCCTCAGCATCCTCCGCATTGCCCCTCCTCCTCATCATTAGCATCCTCCTCGCCGCCTTTCATTCATCATTCGCATCAGTATCATCTCCTCGCGCACGTGGTTCCGCCCCTGTGCCCACTCATCAATCAATCGTTTCTTCCGTCTTCGCATCGCCTTCAGCTCGGCACATGGATCCGCCCGGCCGCATCGCCTTTTCCGCGACGGCCTGCGCCCACGCCAAAACTTCCTTCAGCGCACGAGGTTTCGCCCCTGCGCCCACTTATCCATCAATCGCTTCCTTCGCAATCGCTTCCATCTCGGCACAAGGATCCGCTCGGTCGCATCGCTCAAGTCGCGACGACACGCGCCCACGCCGAAACTTCCTCAGCGCACGAGGTTCCGCCCCTGCATCCACTCACCATCTATCGCTTTCGTCATCATCGCTTCAGCTTTTTGCTCGGCACACGCATCCGCCCGGTTGCATCGCCCGTTCCGCGACGACCAGCGCCCACGCTGAATCTTTCCGCAGCGCACGTGGTTTCGCCCCTGCGCCCACTCCTTCATCAGTAATTGCCGCCTTTTTCTCCTCACTTCAACATCATCTGCTCGGGAAAGGATCCGCCCGGTCGCATCGCCTGTTCCACGACGACCTGCGCCCAAGCCGAAAACAACCCTCTGCAGTGCACGAGGTTCCATCCCTGCGCTCACTTCACAAACAGCCGCCTCCTCCGCAGCATCCTCCTCCTTCTCAGCGGTCGCCTCCTTCTCCAGCACACAGATTCGCCCAGTCGCATCCACCCCGCACTGATCATCTGAAGGCCTTACTCCCCACCATGACCCACTATGACCCTCAGTACATTTTGCGAAGGTGGGCTCGCAGACCTCAGCAGCCTGACATGGATCGCCGTGTGGCTTCCCTGATTGACCGCATCCCAGTGCTCGAATTCGTGGATGAAGAAGACAGCAACTTCATTGAATGGGAATCTGCGCTGATGCGCGTCACTCGAAGAGTGACAGTCCGTGGCTTTTGCCTCAGAGACCTGTTCATAGACCAGGTAAATTGGAGACCTTACCAACTCCGAGCTGACCGGGAAAACTACTACTACGCCCTCTGCCAAGCCCGGGCACTACTGCTCACAACCACAGATCACCCATTCCATGACATCATCATTGCGGGAGGACTGAACGTCTCCTCTGTTGTGAATGACATCGAAGAGTTGTGTGCACAAGGAGAACCTGCCGACCAAACAGCATATCGTAGAGGAGTACGCGGAGTATACACTCCTTACGCACTCCCTCCATATCGGCTGCCTACTCCTCCTTCAATGCCACAGACTCCCTCTCCACCACAAGAATCCTCCTCAGACGATCTTGCTCCTTCACAAGACTCCTCAGAGGACAATACATAAACACCAGTGGAGAGGTGTTCCCTTCTAAACGCTTATCGGTGTGACCGGGGGTGTCAGAAAACCACACCAATAAGACATCTCAATAACGGTTCAGGTCCCGCACCGAACCAACTTGACCAACAGACCTGCAGTCGCTCGACCGTTAGGAACCTACTGTCAAGTCATCCCCTAATAAAGTGACACCTGTCACACCGCGTCCGGCTAGCGGAAAAGAAGCCGTTGCTTTGTCTACTTTGTCCTATTTTGTCCTTTTATACCGAGGATGTTCATTCCCTCGAGTTAACCAGAACAGTTCTGCTCATCCTGTTCCCCTTTGGTTCCGCAGCCTCGCCGCCGTGTCTTCGCTCTGCTCATCCTTCGCATTTCCTGCCTTTGCCAACTCCTCTCAACGCTTCGCTCCGTCACTCCCGCTCCTTCGCTCAGCTCTCATACTCAACCAGCCGTCACTCGCCCCGTCAGCGCTCTCTCTGACATCAAGGTGTCTACCTTCGCGATCTCGCTTCTCAGCCTTCATCAGCTCCCGCGACTAACTGCCCGGATCGCTCCTGCTTACGTCACTCTACTGACATACATCTGCATGCTCCGCTGCCTCTGCTTGCTTCTGCTGCTTCTGTTCTCGTACCTGCATTCTTCTGACACACTGACCATGACCAAATAATGTCACTAAGTGTGGCAAACTTTGACAACTCACAACGCGAGTCACAAATGGTCAAGGTGGAAGGTAATGGTTTGTGAATACTAGTTATCTACTAGCAAGTACTAAAACCTTCAATATGTAGTGGCACAATGTGGCTTCAATGCACAGTGACCAACCAAAGTATGCATATGTCACTGACCATGACGAAAGATTTTCACTTCATGTGGTCAACGTTGAAAACACATAACACGAGTCACAAATGGTCAGAGGGGAAAACAATGGGTTGGGAACACTAGTTATCAACTAGGCAGTACAAAGACCTTCAACAAGCAGTGGCACGGTATGGCTAGCGTGCACAGGGACCAACCAAAGGATGCATACGTCACTGACTACGACCGAATAAGTCCACTATGTGTGGTCAACATTGACAACTCATAACACGAGTCACAAATGGTCAAAGGGAGATAAAATGGTTTGGGAAGCCTATGTATTGACTAGAAAGGACAAAGAACTTCAATACGTAGTGGCACGGTGTGGCTAGTAAGCACACCAAACAACCAAACTAGGCATATGTCACTGATCATGACCAGCGAATTTCAACATGGGTGGTCAACGTTGACCAACCATAACACGAGTCACAAATGGTCAGGAGAGGAGACAATGCTATGAGAATATTGGTTCTCAACTACCAAGTAGAACGACCTTCAGTCAGTAGTAGCACGGTGTGGCTACCATGTACAATGACCAACCAAAGTAGGCATATGTCACTGATCATGACCAGAGAATTTCAACATGGGTGGTCAACGTTGACCAACCATAACACGAGTCACAAATGGTCAGGAGAGGAGACAATGCTATGAGAATATTGGTTCTCAACTACCAAGTAGAACGACCTTCAGTCAGTAGTAGCACGGTGTGGCTACCATGCAGAATGACCGACCAAAGTAGGCATATGTACTGCCTTTGACCAAAGAAATCCGCTGTGTGTGGTCCACGTTGACAACTCATAATACGAGTCACAAATGGTTAGAGGGGGAAACAATGGTTTGGGAACACCACAAATCACATAGCAAGCACAAGGGGCTTCAATACGTTGTGGCACAGTGTGGAGACCATGCACGATGACCAACGAAAGTAGGCATATGTCACTGACCATGACCAAATAATGTCACTATGTGTGGTAAACTTTGACAACTTACAACACGAGTCACAAATGGTCAGGGTGGAAGGTAATGGTTTGTGAATACTAGTTATCTACTAGCAAGTACAAATACCTTCAATATGTAGTGGCACAATGTGGCTTCAATGCACAGTGACCAACCAAAGTATGCATGTGTCACTGACCATGACGAAAGAATTTCACTTCATGTGGTCAACGTTGAAAACACATAACAGGAGTCACAAATGGTCAGAGGGGAAAACAATGGGTTGGGAACACTAGTTGTCAACTAGCAAGTACAAAGACCTTCAATAAGCAGTGGCACGGTATGGCTATCGTGTACCGTGACCAACCAAAGGATGCATACGTCACTGACTACGACCGAATAAGTCCACTATGTGTGGTCAACATTGACAACTCATAACACAAGTCACAAATGGTCAAAGGGAGAGACAATGGTTTGGTAAGCCTATGTATTGGCTAGAAAGGACAAAGAACTTCAATACGTAGTGGCACGGTGTGGCTAATATGCACACAAAACAATCAAACCAGGCATATGTCACTGGTCATGACTAGAGAATTTCAATATGGGTGGTCAACGTTGACCAACCATAACACGAGTCACGAACGGTCAGGAGAGGAAACAATGCTATGAGAATATCAGTTCTCAACTACCGAGTAGAACGACCTTCAGTCAGTAGTAGCACGGTGTGGCTACCATGCACAATGACCGACCAAAGTAGGCATATGTACTGCCTTTGACCAAAGAAATCGGTTGTATGTGGTCCACGTTGACAACTCATAATACGAGTCACAAATGGTCAGAGGGGGAAACAATGGTTTGGGAACACCACGTATCACATAGCAAGCACAAGGGGCTTCAATACGTTGTGGCACGGTGTGGAGACCATGCAAGATGACCAACCAAAGTAGGCATATGACACTGACCATGACCAAATAATGTCACCAAGTGTGGTAAACTTTGACTACTCACAACGCGAGTCACAAATGGTCAGGGTGGAAGGTAATGGTTTTTGAATACCACTAGCAAGTACAAATGCCTTCAATATGTAGTGGCACAATGTGGCTTCAATGCACAGTGACCAACCAAGGTATGCATATGTCACTGACCATGACGAAAGAATTTCACTTCATGTGGTCAACGTTGAAAACGCATAACACGAGTCACAAATGGTCAGAGGGGAAAACAATGGGTTGGGAACACTAGGTATCAACTAGGAAGTACAAAGACCTTCAACAAGCAGTGGCACAGTATGGCTAGCGTGCACAGTGACCAACCAAAGGATGCATACGTCAGTGACTAGGACCGAATAAGTCCACTATGTGTGGTCAACATTGACAACTCATAACACGAGTCACAAATGGTCGGAGGGAGAGACAATGGTTTGGGAAGCCTATGTATTGACTAGAAAGGACAAAGAACTTCAATACATAGTGGCACGGTGTGGCTAATGTGCACACCAATCAACCAAACTAGGCATATGTCACTGATCATGACCACATAATTTCAATATGGGTGGTCAACATTGACCAACCATAACACGAGTCACAAACGGTCAGGACAAGAAACAATGCTATGGGAATATCGGTTCTCAACTACCAAGTACAACGACCTTCAGTCAGTAGTAGCACGATGTGTGTACCATGCACAATGACCGACCAAAGTAGGCATATGTACTGCCTTTGACCAAAGGAATCCGCTGTGTGTGGTCAACGTTGACAACTCATAATATGGGTCACGAATTGTCAGAGGGGGAAACAATGGGTTGGGAACAACAAGTATCACATAGCAAGCACAAGGGGCTTCAATACGTTGTGGCACGGTGTGGAGACCATGGACGATGACCAACCAAAGTAGGCATATGTCACTGACCATGACGAAATAATGTCACTAAGTGTGGTAAACTTTGACAACTCATAACACGAGTCACAAATGGTCAGGGTGGAAGATCATGGTTTGTGCATACTAGTTATTGACTAGCAAGTACAAATACCTTCAATATGACGTGGCACAATGTGGCTTCAATGCACAGTGACCAACCAAAGTATGCATATGTCACTAACCATGACCAACAAATTTCACTTAATGTAGTCAACGTTGAAAACCCATAACAGGAGTCACAAATGGTCAGAGGAGAAAACAATGGGTTGGGAACACTAGTTATCATCTAGGAAGTACAAAGACCTTCAACAAGCAGTGGCACGGTATGGCTAGCGTGCACAGTGACCAACCAAAGGATGCATACGTCATTGACTACGACTGAATAAGTCCACTATGTGTGGTCAACATTGACAACTCATAACACGAGTCACACATGGTCAGAGGGAGAGACAATGGTTTGGGAAGCCTATGTATTGACTAGAAAGGACAAATAACTTCAATACGTAGTGGCACGGTGTGGCGAATATGCACACAAAACAATCAAACCAGGCATATGTCACTGATCATGACCACAGAATTTCAATATGGGTGGTCAACGTTGACCAACCATAACACGAGTCACAAACGGTCAGGAGAGGAGACAATGCTATGAGAATATTGGTTCTCAACTACCAAGTAGAACGACCTTCAGTCAGTAGTAGCACGGTGTGGCTACCATGCACAATGACCGACCAAAGTAGGCATATGTACTGCCTTTGACCAAAGAAATCCGCTGTGTGTGGTCCACGTTGACAACTCATAATACGAGTCACAAATGGTCAGAGGGGGAAACAATGGTTTGGGAACACCACGAATCACATAGCAAGCACAAGGGGCTTCAATACGTTGTGGCACAGTGTGGAGACCATGCACGATGACCAACGAAAGTAGGCATATGTCACTTACCATGACCATATAATGTCACTATGTGTGGTAAACGTTGACAACTTACAACACGAGTCACAAATGGTCAGGGTGGAAGGTAATGGTTTGTGAATACTAGTTATCTACTAGCAAGTACAAATACCTTCAATATGTAGTGGCAGAATGTGGTTTCAATGCACAGTGCGCAACCAAACTATGCATATGTCACTGACCATGACGAAAGAATTTCACTTCATGTGGTCAATGTTGAAAACGCATAACACGAGTCACAAATGGTCAGAGGGGAAAACAATGGGTTGGGAACACTAGTTATCATCTAGGAAGTACAAAGACCTTCAACAAGCAGTGGCACGGTATGGCTAGCGTGCACAGTGACCAACCAAAGGATGCATACGTCACTGACTACGACCGAATAAGTCCACTATGTGTGGTCAACATTGACAACTCATAACACGAGTCACAAATGGTCAGAGGGAGAGACAATGGTTTGGGAAGCCTATGTATTGACTAGAAAGGACAAATAAACTTCATTACCAAGTGGCACGGTATGGCTAATATGCACACCAAACAACCAAACTAGGCATATGTCACTGATCATGACCACAGAATTTCAATATGGGTGGTCAATGTTGACCAACCATAACACAAGTCACAAACGGTCAGGACAGGAAACAATGCTATGGAAATATCGGTTCTCAACTACCAGGTACAACGAACTTCAGTCAGTAGTGGCACGGTGTGGCTACCATGCACAATGACCGACCAAAGTAGGCATATGTACTTCCTTTGACCAAAGCAATCCGCTGTGTGTGGTCAACGTTGACAACTCATAATACGAGTCACAAATGGTCAAAGGGGGAAACAATGATTTGGGAACACCAAGTATCACATAGCAAGCACAAGGGGCTTCAATACGTTGTGGCACGGTGTGAAGACCATGCACGATGACCAACCAAAGTAGGCATATGTCACTGACCATGCCCAAATAATGTCACTAAGTGTGGTAAACTTTGACAACTCACAACGCGAGTCACAAATGGTCAGGGTGGAAGGTAATGGTTTGTGAATACTAGCTATTGACTAGCAAGTACAAATACCTTCAATATGTCGTGGCACAATGTGGCTTCAATGCACAGTGACCAACTAAAGTATGCATATGTCACTGACCATGACGAAAGAATTTCACTTCATGTGGTCAACGTTGAAAACGCATAACACGAGTCACAAATGGTCAGAGGGGAAACCAATGGATTGGGAAGCCTATGTATTGGCTAGAAAGGACAAAGAACTTCAATACGTAGTGGCACGGTCTGGCTAATATGCACACCAAACAACCAAACTAGGCATATGTCACTGATCATGACCAGCAAATTTCAATATGGGTGGTCAACGTTGACCAACCATAACACAAGTCACAAACGGTCAGGACAGGAAACAATGCTATGGGAATATCGATTCTCAACTACCAAGTACAACGACCTTCAGTCAGTAGTAGCACGGTGTGGCTACCATGCACAATGACCGACCAAAGTAGGCATATGTACTGCCTTTGACCAAAGAAATCCGCTGTGTGTGGTCCACGTTGACAACTCATAATACGAGTCACAAATAGTAAGAGGGGGAAACAATGGTTTGGGAACACCACGTATCACATAGCAAGCACAAGGGGCTTCAATACGTTGTGGCACGGTGTGAAGACCATGCACGATGACCAACCAAAGTAGGCATATGTCACTGACCATGCCCAAATAATGTCACTAAGTGTGGTAAACTTTGACAACTCACAACGCGAGTCACAAATGGTCAGGGTGGAAGGTAATGGTTTGTGAATACTAGCTATTGACTAGCAAGTACAAATACCTTCAATATGTCGTGGCACAATGTGGCTTCAATGCACAGTGACCAACTAAAGTATGCATATGTCACTGACCATGACGAAAGAATTTCACTTCATGTGGTCAACGTTGAAAACGCATAACACGAGTCACAAATGGTCAGAGGGGAAACCAATGGATTGGGAAGCCTATGTATTGGCTAGAAAGGACAAAGAACTTCAATACGTAGTGGCACGGTCTGGCTAATATGCACACCAAACAACCAAACTAGGCATATGTCACTGATCATGACCAGCAAATTTCAATATGGGTGGTCAACGTTGACCAACCATAACACAAGTCACAAACGGTCAGGACAGGAAACAATGCTATGGGAATATCGATTCTCAACTACCAAGTACAACGACCTTCAGTCAGTAGTAGCACGGTGTGGCTACCATGCACAATGACCGACCAAAGTAGGCATATGTACTGCCTTTGACCAAAGAAATCCGCTGTGTGTGGTCCACGTTGACAACTCATAATACGAGTCACAAATAGTAAGAGGGGGAAACAATGGTTTGGGAACACCACGTATCACATAGCAAGCACAAGGGGCTTCAATACGTTGTGGCACGGTGTGAAGACCATGCACGATGACCAACCAAAGTAGGCATATGTCACTGACCATGCCCAAATAATGTCACTAAGTGTGGTAAACTTTGACAACTCACAACGCGAGTCACAAATGGTCAGGGTGGAAGGTAATGGTTTGTGAATACTAGCTATTGACTAGCAAGTACAAATACCTTCAATATGTCGTGGCACAATGTGGCTTCAATGCACAGTGACCAACCAAAGTATGCATATGTCACTGACCATGACGAAAGAATTTCACTTCATGTGGTCAACGTTGAAAACGCATAACACGAGTCACAAATGGTCAGAGGGGAAAACAATGGGTTGGGAAAACTAGTTATCAACTAGGAAGTACAAAGACCTTCAACCAGTGGCACGGTATGGCTAGCGTGCACAGTGACCAACCAAAGGATGCATACGTCACTGACTACGACCGAATAAGTCCACTATGTGTGGTCAACATTGACAACTCATAACACGAGTCACAAATGGTCAGAGGGAGATAAAATGGTTTGGGAAGCCTATGTATTGATTAGAAAGGGCAAAGAACTTCAATACGTAGTGGCACGGTGTGGCTCATATGCACACCAAACAACCAAACTAGGCATATGTCACTGATCATGACCTGAAAATTTCAACATGGGTGGTCAACATTGACCAACCATAACACGAGTCACAAACGGTCAGAACAGGAAACAATGCTATGGGAATATCGGTTCTCAACTACCAAGTACAACGACCTTCAGTTTGTAGTAGCACGGTGTGGCTACCATGTACAATGACCGACCAAAGTAGGCATATGTACTGCCTTTGACCAAAGAAATCCGCTGTGTGTGGTCAACGTTGACAACTCATAATACGAGTCACGAATGGTCAATGGGGGAAACAATGGTTTGGGAACACCAAGTATCACATAGCAAGCACAAGGGGCTTCCATACGTTGTGGCACAGTGTGGAGACCATGCACGATGACCAACCAAAGTAGGCATATGTCACTGACCATGACCAAATAATGTCACTAAGTGTGGTAAACTTTGACAACTCACAACACGAGTCACAAATGGTCAGGGTGGAAGNATGGTTTGTGAATACTAGTTATCTACTAGCAAGTACAAATACATTCATTATGTAGTGGCACAATGTGGCTTCAATGCACAGTGACCAACCAAAGTATGCATATGTCACTAACCATGACGAACAAATTTCACTTCATGTGGTCAACGTTGAAAACACATAACACGGGTCACAAATGGTCAGAGGGGAAAACAATGGATTGGGAAGCCTATGTATTGGCTAGAAAGGACAAAGAACTTCAATACCTAGTGGCACGGTGTGGCTAATATGCACATCAAACAATCAAACTAGGCATATGTCACTGATCATGACCACAGAATTTCAATATGGGTGGTCAACGTTGACCAACCACAACACGAGTCACAAACGGTCAGGACAGGAAACAATGCTATGGGAATATCGGTTCTCAACTACCAAGTACAACGACCTTCAGTGAGTAGTAGCACGTTGTGGCTACCATGTACAATGACCGACCAAAGTAGGCATATGTACTGCCTTTGACCAAAGAAATCCGCTGTGTGTGGTCAACGTTGACAACTCATAATACGAGTCACGAATGGTCAGAGGGGGAAACAATGGTTTGGGAACACCAAGTATCACATAGCAAGCACAAGGGACTTCAATACGTTGTGGCACGGTGTGGAGACCATGTACGATGACCAACCAAAGTAGGCATATGTCACTGACCATGACCAAATAATGTCACTATGTGTGGTAAACTTTGACAACTCACAACACGAGTCACAAATGGTCAGGGTGGAAGGTAATGGTTTGTGAATACTGGTTATCAACTAGCAAGTACAAATACATTCAATATGTAGTGGCACAATGTGGCTTCAATGCACAGTGACCAACCAACGTATGCATATGTCACTAACCATGACAAACAAATTTCACTTCATGTGGTCAACGTTGAAAACGCATAACACGAGTCACAAATGGTGAGAGGGGAAAACAATGGATTGGGAAGGCTATGTATTGGCTAGAAAGGACAAAGAACTTCAATACATAGTGGCACGGTGTGGCTAATATGCACACCAAACAATGAAACTAGGCATATGTCACTGATCATGACCAGAGAATTTCAATATGGGTGGTCAATGTTGACCAACCATAACACGAGTCACAAATGGTCAGGGTGGAAGGTAATGGTTTGTGAATACTGGTTATCAACTAGCAAGTACAAATACATTCAATATGTAGTGGCACAATGTGGCTTCAATGCACAGTGACCAACCAACGTATGCATATGTCACAAACCATGACGAACAAATTTCACTTCATGTGGTCAACGTTGAAAACGCATAACATGAGTCACAAATGGTGAGAGGGGAAAACAATGGATTGGGAAGGCTATGTATTGGCTAGAAAGGACAAAGAACTTCAATACATAGTGGCACGGTGTGGCTAATATGCACACCAAACAATGAAACTAGGCATATGTCACTAATCATGACCAGAGAATTTCAATATGGGTGGTCAATGTTGACCAACCATAACACGAGTCACAATCGGTCAGGAGAGGAAACAATGCTATGAGAATATCGGTTCTCAACAACCAAGTACAACGACCTTCAGTCAGTAGTAGCACGGTGTGGCTACCGTGCACAATGACCGACCAAAGTAGGCATATGTACTGCCTTTGACCAAAGAAATCCGTTGTGTGTGGTCCACGTTGACAACTCATAATACGAGTCACGAATGGTTAGAGGGGGAAACAATGGTTTGGGAACACCACGTATCACATAGCAGGCAGAAGGGGCTTCAATACGTTGTGGCACGGTGTGAAGACCATGCACGATGACCAACCAAAGTAGGCATATGTCACTGGCCATGACCAAATAATGTCACTACGTGTAGTAAAACTTGACAACTCACAACGCGAGTCACAAATGGTCAGAGGGAGAGACAATGGTTTGGGAAGCCTATGTATTGACTAGAAAGGACAAAGAACTTCAATACATAGTGGCACGGTGTGGCTAATATGCACACCAAACAATGAAACTAGGCATATGTCACTGATCATGACTAGAGAATTTCAATATGGGTGGGCAACGTTGACCAACCATAACACGAGTCACAATCGGTCAGGAGAGGAAACAATGCTATAGGCATATCGGTTCTCAACTACCAAGTACAACGACCTTCAGTCAGTAGTAGCACGGTGTGGCTACCGTGCACAATGACCGACCAAAGTAGGCATATGTACTGCCTTTGACCAAAGAAATCCGTTGTGTGTGGTCCACATTGACAACTCATAATACGAGTCACAAATGGTCAGAGGGGAAAACAATGGTTTGGGAACACCACGTATCACATAGCAAGCACAAGGGGCTTCAATACGTTGTGGCACAGTGTGGAGACCATGCACGATGACCAACCAAAGTAGGCATATGTCACTGGCCATGACCAAATAATGTCACTACGTGTAGTAAAACTTGACAACTCACAACGCGAGTCACAAATGGTCAGGGTGGAAGGTAACGGTTTGTGAATACTAGTTATCTACTAGCAAGTACAAATAAATTCAATATGTAGTGGCACAACATGGCTTTAATGCACAGTGACCAACCAAAGTATGCATATGTCACTAACCATGACGAACAAATTTGACTTCATGTGGTCAACGTTGAAAACGCATAACGCGAGTCACAAATGGTCAGAGGGGAAATCAATGGATTGGGAAGCCTATGTATTGGCTAGAAAGGACAAAGAAATTCAATACGTAGTGGCACGGTGTGGCTAATATGCACACCAAACAATCAAACTAGGCATATGTCACTGATCATGACTAGAGAATTTCAATATGGGTGGGCAACGTTGACCAACCATAACACGAGTCACAAACGGTCACGAGAGGAAACAATGCTATGAGAATATCGGTTCTCAACAACCAAGTACAACGACCTTCAGTCAGTAGTAGCACGGTGTGGCTACCATGCACAATGACTGACCAAAGTAGGCATATGTACTGCCTTTGACCAAAGAAATCCGTTGTGTGTGGTCCACGTTGACAACTCATAATACGAGTCACAAATAGTAAGAGGGGGAAACAATGGTTTGGGAACACCACTTATCACATAGCAAGCACAAGGGGCTTCAATACGTTGTGGCACGGTGTGAAGACCATGCACGATGACCAACCAAAGTAGGCATATGTCACTGACCATGACCAAATAATGTCACTAAGTGTGGTAAACTTTGACAACTCACAACGCGAGTCACAAATGGTCAGGGTGGAAGGTAATGGTTTTTGAATACAAGTTATCTACTAGCAAGTACAAATACCTTCAATATGTAGTGGCACAATGTGGCTTCAATGCACAGTGACCAACCAAAGTATACATATGTCACTGAGCATGACGAAAGAATTTCACTTCATTTGGTCAACGTTGAAAACGCATAACACGAGTCACAAATGGTCAGAGGAGAAAACAATGGGTTGGGAACACTAGTTATCAACTAGGAAGTACAAAGACCTTCAACAAGCAGTGGCCCGGTATGGCTAGCGTGCACAGTGACCAACCAAAGGATGCATACGTCACTGACTACCACTGAATAAGTCCACTATGTGTGGTCAACATTGACAACTCATAACACAAGTCACAAATGGTCACAGGGGAAAACAATGGATTGGGAAGCCTATGTATTGGCTAGTTTGGACAAAGAACTTCAATACGTAGTGGCACGGTGTAGCTAATATGCACACCAAACAATCAAACTAGGCATATGTCACTGATCATGACCACAGAATTTTAATATGGGTGGTCAACGTTGACCAACCATAACACGAGTCACAAACGGCCAGGAGAGGAAACAATGCTATGAGAATATCGGTTCTCAACTATCAAGTACAACGATCTTCAGTCAGTAGTAGCACGGTGTGGCTACCATGCACAATGACCGACCAAATTAGGCATATGTACTGCCTTTGACCAAAGAAATCCGCTGTGTGTGGTCCACGTTGACAACTCATAATATGAGTCACAAATGGTCAGAGGGGGAAACAATGGTTTGGGAACACCACAAATCACATAGCAAGCACAAGGGGCTTCAATACGTTGTGGCACGGTGTGGAGACCATGCACGATGACCAACCAAAGTAGGC
>SZWC01020169.1:11684-32807 GCA_023375785.1 Penium margaritaceum
CGGTACCAACTTGCACCATCGTGCACCATCTTAAACCACCCTGCACCACCTTGCAGGGTGGTGCAGGGAAGCCGGGACACATCTTGCGTGACTGCATAAAGTAGCAGCAACCTGCCAAGAAGGGGGGGACGCCACAGAGAAAACATGAGGCATGGGAAAACAGCAAAAGGCAAAAATAGACGGAGAGGCTCCTCTCTTTTTTGAACAATTATGTGTTGACCGATCACCCATCTGATGGGCTCACATCACTGCAGACAAGGGTTCCAGAGATTGTAAAGTTCGACGAGGGGTACAAGGCCGCCCAACCGGCGATATAGCTACCAGTATAACCAATGGGTTGTAGAAGTTGCAAAACGATACAGGCACTAGTAAGCATAGGAGCTTCTCACAATTTTCTGAGCAGCAACATGGTTTGGAAGCTGGATTTGTAGACCAAACCGGGAAAAAACCCCGGTTTGGCTACAAATCCAGCGTCCAAACAATGTTGCTGCTTAAAACATTGTGAGAAGATCCTACGTCCAGTAGTGCCTATACCGGTTTGCAGCTTTAGGGAAAGACCATTGACGGACGACTGCAGATCCGTCTACTTTGCCAACCAGTCAAACTGCAAGTCGCAGATCTGCACATAACATTCTATAAGACTTCTCAATGAGCGACCAAAAAATGATCCTCGGCAAAAATTTCCTGTACCAGCACAATCCATGAGTGGATTGGAGCAACGGATGAGTATACGTCAGCATTAATTGCAGAAAACAAAATTTGCCTCCGGACGAGCTACCAATGACGCAGTCGAGGTTACAAGAACCAGCAGAGGCGGAAGCATTTGAGGAAGTTACAGCAGCCACAAATTGCCAACGGATACCTTTAGACGTGGCCAAGAGATATCTGTGATGCAAAGCTCAAGCATGCTTAGTCCACGTATAGATAGGAAAAGTGGAAGAAATTGTAGCAGCTGAGACAACCACATCAACCTCAACACCCGACAAGTTCGCAGCTGTTCCGGAGGAGTTGGCACCACTCGTCAAGGAGTTCGAAGGGGTTTCTTCCGACGAACTGCCTTAAGACTTACCTCCGTAATGAAATGTCAAAAACTTGATCGACCTCAAGCCGGGCAGTAGACCAACGTTGAAAGAGACCTATTAGATGAGCGACCACAAGCTGACTGAACTCAAGAAGAAAATCAACGAGATGCTCGGTCAGGGGTTCATCAGAACCTCTACGTCACCGTACGTGACAGCTCTCCTGTACTATAGCAACCAGAGTGCTCTTGCCATTGTGGAAAACCCTGGCGCGGAAAGTTCATAATGGCCATTTGTCTTTTCGGGCTTCAGCCTTTGCCTGAGGGTGGATGCGAATAAGGTGTGTTTGTAATTATTGTCCAGCAAATGGTTGCACACTTGTATCAGTTCACCACATGTATGGACATGCGTACCATTGGGTTATGGAGGAGTGTTGTGATGTGAGCCGTTTGTTTGTTCACCTTATTGTGACCACTCGGCCATGTCCATACTCGTGAAGACCCCTGTTATGGACCAAACCAGCACTGGAGAACCGACGGGTGTTGACCCCATCCACAACTAGCTTGCAAGGGCTGATGCAGATTTTCAATGGTGTCGCCATGTGAGCGGCAGTAAGGCCAGGAAGCTTTCTAGCAGTTTCTCATTTCTCATCGGCCCGGTTAAGCAAAAAATGATGAATGCTGCATGGTTCATCCTTCGAGCCTCTCTCTTCCATATGCAGGAATGTTCAGAGGGTCCTCGCTCCACACGAGCATCTCAAATAGTTGTGCATGTATGTAATGTTAAAGTAACATGTATTGGAATGTTTCCACTGTCCTCATAGAGAGAGAGACTGTAGAAAGGCCCGTTTGAAGCTAGAATTAGTCGAGGATGACTTTGTAACCCTCTGCTTCAAAAATCATCTTCCATACGAACGCTTGTGCCAGCTATTCCTTACCTCAACATTCACTCCATGGCGGAAACATCGGCAACTTTACCATCCTCCTCCATGTAATACCCTGCAGATTCGGGTTTTGCCTTGGGGCTTGTAAAGNGCTCCACACGAGCATCTCAAATAGTTGTGCATGTATGTAATGTTTAAGTAACATGTATTGGAATGTTTCCACTGTCCTCATAGAGAGAGACTTTAGAAAGGCCCGTTTGAAGCTAGAATTAGTCGAGGATGACTTTGTAACCCTCTGCTTCAAAAATCATCTTCCATACGAACGCTTGTGCCAGCTATTCCTTACCTCAACATTCACTCCACGGCGGAAACATCGGCAACTTTACCATCCTCCTCCATGTAATACCCTGCAGATTTGGGTTTTGCCTTGGGGCTTGTAAAGTGCTGATGTCATGCCCCCCGTGCAAGTAGGTGATGAGAAAAACGGGGGAGTGACCATATATCCACAGAATTCTCGATATCTATTGCCATGTCCACGTTTCGCACATTAACCACGCCACATCAATTTTCGGAGCTTCTCGCTTCTTGATTACCGCTATATGCTCCGAGCATGCGAAAACAAGCTATATCCAAATGTACACGCTATGGAGACGCCGCATGCCATTGAGCGACTATATGCTGATGTCGTCAACCATGAGAGAAAAATCACAAACCCCTCTATAGAGGGGCTTGTGAATGTTCTCACAGAGGTTTGCGACAGTTTTGAGTGGGGGGGATCGAAACACCCCATGCGTTGAAAGGGAACTTGCTGGGCCCCGCTACCACGGGGCCCAGCAGGAGCCCACGCAAAAATAAAACCCTAAAACCCCCAGTGTATTCGGGGGTAGGGTTTAAGAGTGGTTTGCATGAATAAAAATGGGTTTGCATCTCCGATTTTTTTTGTGAAAAAAGCGTTTTTGATCGATCGCAATCGAGCGATTAGCGTCTTTTCTTTTTTGTTTCTCAACTCACAAACCCGCATTTGTGGATGTAGGGTTTTATGTTTGCGCGGGCGGAGCCCGCGCAAACATAGAAACCCCTAAATTCGCAAACGGGGGTTTGTGAGTCAAAAAAAAGAGAAAAAGACTAATTGTTTGATCGCGATTCTCGCAAGCGGGGGGCAGCAAAGCGAGGGGGGTGACACATCACCCCCCTTGCTTCGCTCAATCGGCGACTTCAGTTGCCGATCGGGCATGGCCATGAAAATGGATATGATGTTGCTTTACGTTAACGTTCTGGATATGGCGTTGTCAATTTTTAGGTCACGGATATCTCAGGCTTATGTTGACGCTTGCGCGGATACATTAGCCATTTCGCCGTGAGAAAAAACTGTAGACCAGTTTGATGTTTTTTTGCCAGAATGCCAACGCGAATGTTGCAGGGCAACATTTCCGGCGACGCGCGGGAAGTGCTCCGAAGCCAACCCACTTTCGCATGCCAGGAGGACAGCAGCCGTACCAGCAATCTATTGCCAACCGTCACCATCAACGCCGTGGAAACGACATCAACTCCAGCCACTCCCACGCCAGCTAGCCTACAGAACGTGAAGAAGAACTCGCAAATTACCAGTGCTGGCATGGATGGAAACACCCGCCCCCACTCTGTGAGTGCTGGCTACGGCTCGGTTGAAATGCTTGCTGCCTGCTGTGTCCACGGGCAGGAAGCACCGGAGGCAGCGTCCGCCGGGAGTTGCTCAAATGGCTGGCGCGAATGCTGACACGCGGTGCTCACACGTGCTGGAGGCACTAAGTGCAGCCGCATGAGTATGCACATACATGACAAAATTTACGTGGTAGAAAGCACGCTGGAATACAGCTTATGATGCCTGCACCGGCAGCAGCCTGAAGCAGGATATTGTACATAGAGACCTAGCTACGATAGCTCATGGTTGAGGTGCAGCAGGTGAGCACTGCAATTGTGGCGGAAGTCTGCGTGTTGAAACTCAGGCTGCTGCCGGCAGATTTCACCTCATCTCCCCTCACAGAAAACGGAATTTAATTGAACGAAAACAACGAGTAGGTTCCCATACCACTATTCTCAATATCCGTTCTACCACTTCTTTTCTTCTTGCAGCTGTGAGACGTCCCGCTATGCACGAATGGAAAACTACTGAGGCAACACGTATGCGAGATCCACTTCTCAAGTGACTTCAAGGTGGGGTCGGTGTGGATGCGCTACTGCTGTCTGACAAGAGTGTAAGTCAAGTTCTTGATAGAAAGATATGCACGAAGCCACATTTCTACTGTGCTGAGAATGCCGATGACGACCCAATCAGTATAGACATGGGGTTGAGTGAATGAAGTGCGGAATTCAGAACAGCCACATAGGCATGCATGCAGCAGGCACATAGGCAAGGAAACAAAGATGAAATCTTTCAGGACATGTGTTTGGGCTCACGTGCACGGTGCATGACGCACCTGTGTAATCCTTTCTCATCAAGAACTCTAAGGAGAGAAGAGATGAGAGATGATGCAAACGCCCACATTCCTCCCTCATCTATTGAGGCATGCAACAAGAATGCGCGCAAACATGTGTTTGATCGATTGCTGTGTTTTGTGCCAACCTGTCTTCTTGATTCCAGGATACTTGGACTTGAACATTTTCACAAAGGCGCACGTTGTTCCAGTAAGGCGATTGCATACTACGAGGAACGGAAGAAGAGTGAGTATTGTCCTATCCCACGTTGTTCTCATGTGTCCCAAACAATCTTAAAAAGGAGTGCTATCCTCTTCCCCTCTGTGCTGTAAAACTTCCGTTGTCAAATTCTCTTCCTTTATGCCTCTTCTCTTTCTGAGCCCTTGTGTCCATTGGCAGTAGTTTATGTCTATGTATTTCATCCCTTTATGCATGTTGCGTTTTTTGTGTGCTTTCTTGTTCAGAAGCAAAAGGAAGCAAAGGATTGAGGTCTGTCCATTTTTCAAAGACGATNGGCTGACACTGATCATGGTATGGTATGGGGGATGGTGGAAGATGGAGGAAACGTACATGAAGGTAATGCACATTTGAGGGCGCACCGGGAAGACATGGTTCAAAATGACACCAGGAAGAGCAAGCGCATAGATCATGTCCACAAGAATTTTGTCAACGATCTGGAACATTTCAAAGAGGTGGAAGCCATGATTCAGGTGAGAACATGAACATTTCTGCTCCAGTTATTCCAAAGCACGTGAATGGGCACACATTGTGTCGTGTGCGCAACATCTATCAATCCTCATGACTGCCAAGAGTTGTCATTAACATTCAGATATTTGCTTTTTATGACGAAGCAATTTGCAAACTTGCAATTCTTCAGGCAGTCAGCCTTTAAAAGAAATCAACTTGTTCTTTTTTTAATGTTTTGACCTTTTTTCCTTTTACCTTTCGTTCATTGCAGGAGAATGACCGCAGCCGTGAGGCAGTGGCACAAGTGCTAAAGGAAGTGAAGACCTGGTACAAGGAGCCAGGAAAGTGACGTCCTCGTTATTTTTGCTTTGCACCCAATACTTTCTGATGTGCGGGATCTGACTTGTGAAGTGATTATTCTTGCTCCTGAAAACTGTATCCAGAATGGTTAAGATATCTCCTTCTTCTTAAAAGACTGAACTCATGCTTACAGAGCGCAAACAGATGTGTCACGTTGGATGTGAAGAGTTGTTGGTAACATGGATGTGAAAGAAGGGGCTATGCTAGTGGATTCCAACATGGCATGCTGCATTGATGTGCATTCGTGTCATCTAGTCATGTGTGCAATGTCCAGCATTCAGGTGTGAAGGGTTGCACCATGTCTTCTACAGGATTACAGATAACACCCAGAAAAATGGGCACGTTGCTCAAGTTTGCCTTTTATTACGTGCTACATATTATGAGAAACTAGGTACACAAAACCCTTGTCACTCTTCCACTGAATTCCTCTGCATGTCACTCTTCTACCACAAGAAGTTCCAGAAATTGTTCTAAGATGGCGTTGTAAGCATGAACCGCACTTTGCATGTCACAAAAAGACTTTTACAGGAATGGGCATCCAAACATTTCCAAGCAGGGATGGCAGCGGTAGTACCGATAACGCAGTAACGCGCGTTATTGTACCGCGGTATGGAGCATACCGTGGTACGGTGTTCAATGTCACGGTACNGCACCCAATACTTTCTGATGTGCGGGATCTGACTTGTGAAGTGATTATTCTTGCTCCTGAAAACTGTATCCAGAATGGTTAAGATATCTCCTTCTTCTTAAAAGACTGAACTTATGCTTACAGAGCGCAAACAGATGTGTCACGTTGGATGTGAAGAGTTGTTGGTAACATGGATGTGAAAGAAGGGGCTATGCCAGTGGATTCCAACATGGCATGCTGCATTGATGTGCATTCGTGTCATCTAGTCATGTGTGCAATGTCCAGCATTCGGGTGTGAAGGGTTGCACCATGTCTTCTAGAGGATTACAGATAACACCCAGAAAAATGGGCACGTTGCTCAAGTTTGCCTTTTATTACGTGCTACATATTATGAGAAAGTAGGTACACAAAACCCTTGTCACTCTTCCACTGAATTCCTCTGCATGTCACTCTTCTACCACAAGAAGTTCCAGAAATTGTTCTAAGATGGCGTTGTAAGCATGAACCGCACTTTGCATGTCACAAAAAGACTTTTACAGGAATGGGCATCCAAACATCTCCAAGCAGGGATGGCAGCGGTAGTACCGATAACGCAGTAACGCGCGTTATTGTACCGCGGTATGGAGCATACCGTGGTACGGTGTTCAATGTCACGGTACCGGTATGGTATCGGTAGTAACCCCCTAGGATACTGCATCAGTAATGCAGTACGGTACAACGGTACTGTATCGCGTTACTCAAAGAGCTTCGAAGCCCAAATCACCACAAAACGACAAAAACAGCTTGGTGATTCTTGCGGACGCGACGAATAAAGAGTGTGGATGATAGATAAAGCGGATCTGGGCGTTAAAACTTCACGACGGTGGTAAAAAAATCAAGGAAATGTTTAGAGTACCGTGGTATTGACGGCATAACGTGATTACGGCCAAGTAACGTCCCCCAAAAAACATTTTCTTCGTGTACCGCGGTACTTTCCGCAAGAATACCGATACCGCGGTACGGTACAAATTTTAGTCAAAATAACACGGTATGTTGTACCGCCGGTACACAATACCGTGGTTTGCCATCCCTGTTACCAAGCTGTGCATAGCAAGTCTGGGGAATGGTATGGAGCTAGAAGACAAGAAGGAAAGAGTCATCGATCCTTGGCCTGTAACAACCAATACAACATGGATCGTTCTCAGAAGAACAGACCCAAATTGCAACAAATTATTACGAATCTGAGTTCAAAACTGTGATTTGAGACATTCTTGAACATTAGAGTTTTGTCTCAACGCTCTTTCATCCATTTTGACCATTTTGACTCATGGATCACAACCGCCCGCTGCAATGGGGCCACCGCCCTCTCCATCTCCGCCCTCTCCGAACACACCATCCATCGTGAGAGGATCGTGGGATATTCTCCCCAATCACAAATGGCCGCATCCCCCCCATCGGGTTTGGCCAGTGAGGTACTTGATGGTGCAAGCCGGTGAGGGTGGTGTGCCATAGGGCAGGGTGATGCAAGGGGGTGCGTGTGGGCTAGGATGGTGTAGAGTGGTGAAGGCTGGTTCAGGGTTGTGTAGGATGGTGCAGGGTGGTGCAAGGTGGTACAGGATGGTGTAGTGTGGTTCAGCATGGTGGAGGGTGGTGCAGGGTGTTGCAAGGTGCTTCAGGGTGGTGCAGTATGGTGTCCGATGATGCAGTGTGGTGAGGGTCGTGCAGGATGGTGCCGGATGGTGCGGGGTGGTGCAGGCTGGGCTAGGGTGGTGTAGGTTGATGTCTGGCCGTGCATGCTGTTGCAGGGTTGTGCAGGATAGGACTGGGTAGTGAACGGTGGTGCAGGGTGGTGCAGGGTTGTACAGGGTGGTACAGGGTGGTACAGGGTGGTGCAGGCTGGTGCAGGCTGGTGTAGAGTGGTGCAAACGTAGCACAACATATTGCAGGGTGGTGCAGGATGGAGCACCGTGGTGTAAGGTGGTACAGGATAGTGCAAGACATTGCACGGTGGTGTAAGGTGGTTCAAGATGGTGCATGGTGGTGCAGGTTGGTACTCGGTGGTGCAAGATGGTGCAGGATGGTGCAGGATGGTTCAGGATGGTAGAGGGTGATGCAAGGTGATATAGGGTGGTGCAAGGTGGTGAAGGATGGTGAAGTATTGTGCTTGGTGGTGCAAAGTGATCAAGGGTGGTACAGGGTAGTGTAGGGTGGTGCAAGATGGTGTAGGATGGACTAGGGTTGTGTAGTGTGGTGAATGGGTGGTACATACAAGATGGTACAGAGTGGTGCAGGATTGTGCAGGATGGTGCAGGGTGCTGTAAGGTGGTGCACAATGGTGCACGGTGGTAGAAGGTGGTGCAGGATGGTACACACAAGGTAGTATAGGGTGGTGTAGATTGGTGCAAGGTGGTTCACGATTGTGGAGGATGATACAGGTGTAGTGTGGCGTGGGATGGTGCAGGGTCATGGAGGATGGTGCACGATGGTGTAGGGTGGTGTAGGGTGGTACAGGATGGTACTGGGTGGTACATCGTGGTAAAAGGTGGTGAAGCATGATGCAAGGTGGTCCAGGATGGTACAAGGTGGTCCAGGGTGGTGGAGGGTGGTGTAATGGTGTAGGGTGGGGTAGGATTGTGAAGGGTGGTGCAGGGGTCTGTCGAGTGGTAAAGGGTGGTTTAGGATGGTGTAGGATGGTGCAGGTTTGTACTGGGTGGTGCAGGGTAGTGCAGGGTGGTGCAGGGTACTGCAAGGAGGTGCAGGGTGGTGCAAGGTATTGTTGGGTGGTGCAAGGTGGTGCAGGGTGGTGCAGGTTGGTGCATGACGATGCAGAATGGTGCTTGGTGATGCCGGGTGGTGTAGGATGGTGAACGGTGGTGCACGATGGTGCACGATGGCACCGGGTGTGCAGGTACAGGGTGGTTCAGGATGGTGTATGATGGTGCAGGTTGGTACTGGGTGATGCGGGGTGGTGGATGGTTGTAAAGGGTTGTGTAGGGTGGTTCAGGGTGGTACAAGATGGTGCAGGGTGGTACAAGGTGGTGCAGGATGGTATAGGGTGGTGCAGGGTACTGCAAGGAGGTGCAGGGTGGTGCACGATGGTGCACGATGGTACCGGGTGTGCAGGTACAGGGTGGTTCAGGATGGTACAGGATGGTGCAGAGTTGTACAGGGTGGTGCAGAGTGGTGCAGGCCGGCGCAGGGTAGACTAGGGTGGTGTATGGTGGTGCAGGGTGGCATAGGGTGGTCCAGGGCGGTACAGGATGGTGCAGAGTTGTACAGGGTGGTGCAGAGTGGTGCAGGCCGGCGCAGGGTAGACTAGGGTGGTGTATGGTGGTGCAGGGTGGCATAGGGTGGTCCAGGGCGGTACAGGATGGTGCAGAGTTGTACAGGGTGGTGCAGAGTGGTGCAGGCCGGCGCAGGGTAGACTAGGGTGGTGTATGGTGGTGCAGGGTGGCATAGGGTGGTCCAGGGCGGTACAGGATGGTGCAGAGTTGTACAGGGTGGTGCAGAGTGGTGCAGGCCGGCGCAGGGTAGACTAGGGTGGTGTATGGTGGTGCAGGGTGGTACAGGGTGGTCATAATGGTGCAAGGTGATACAGGGTGGTACAGTGCGGTGCAGGATAGTACAAGGTGGTGCAGGATGGTGCAGGGTTATGCAGGGTTGTGCTGGATGGTGAGGGTGGTGCAGGTTGGTGAGGATGGTACAGGATGGTGCAGGGTGGTACAGGGTGGTGGTGAGAGGTGCAGGATGGTGTAGGATGGTGTATGCTGGTGCTGGGTGGTGCAGGGTAATGTAGGATGGTTCAGGATAGTGCTGGATGGTGCAGGGTGAGGGAGGGTGGCGCAGGGTGGTATAGGGTGGTGCATACATGGTACAACATGGTGCAGGGTACTGTAGGGTGGTACAGGCTGGTACAAGGTGGTGTAGGATTATGCAGGGTGGTACAGGGTTCTGCAAGGTGGTGCAGGTTGGTTCAGGATGGTGCAAGGTGCTTAAAGCTTGAAGCCAGAACCTCGGATTTGCAAGTGAGACTTGCAAGTCCAGTTTTGGGCTCGCGAGTCCGAGTCGAGGCCTCACACTCAACTCAGACTCACGAGTCAGCAAGGAGGGAGGGGAGACTTCCCGCTACCCGTTATGCCCTCCTGTCCGTCCATTCCGGCCTCCATCCATCAACAACCCCTTGTCCGGCGCGCGCCTCTGCCCCTTTCAAGAATTTTAGTAACTTAATATGTTCTATGATACGTGTGTGGAATACGTTTCTTCAAAGTGAATGTGGGAAGTGATGTTTTTCTTACTTTGCCCCGGAAATCCCTAACACTAAGGACTGCATTTGAAGTATTATAACAAGTTTCATGCAATCTATTCAAGTCACAGTCAATGTACACAAGTCTTGAAGGCAGATATAGTGAATGTGACAATGTGTTTTCTTATGTATAGGCAACCTGATGTGAACTCATGAGTCCAAATGAAGTGGAATTGAGAATCCACAATATGTGAACTTGCGAGTCCACATAAACTGGACTTAAGAGTCCGTATGAAGTGGATTTGCAAGCCTTCAGAATCGCAAGCCCTTGTCGAGACTCGTGAATTTGAGTTTGGGGCCAGACTCAGACTCGCAAGTCCGAGTTTGAGCCCAGACTCAAGATTCCGGACTCACGTAGACCCAGACGCAAGAGTCCGGACTCGTGCACAACGAGGTTGGAACTGGGTGGTTCAGAGTGGTGGAGGGTGGTGGAGGGTGGTGGAGGGTGGTGCAAAGTGGTGCAAGGTGGTGCAAGGTGGTGCAGGGTGGTGCAAGGTGGTGGTGGGTGGTGGAAGGTGGAGTAGTGTGGTGCAAGGTGGTGCCCGGTGATGCACATGATACAGGGTGGTGCAGGATGGTGCCCGGTGATGCACATGATACAGGGTGGTGCAGGATGGTGCCCGGTGATGCACATGATACAGGGTGGTGCAGGATGGTGCCCGGTGATGCACATGATACAGGGTGGTGCAGGATGGTGCCCGGTGATGCACATGATACAGGGTGGTGCAGGATGGTGCCCGGTGATGCACATGATACAGGGTGGTGCAGGATGGTGCCCGGTGATGCACATGATACAGGGTGGTGCAGGATGGTGCCCGGTGATGCACATGATACAGGGTGGTGCAGGATGGTGCCCGGTGATGCACATGATACAGGGTGGTGCAGGATGGTGCCCGGTGATGCACATGATACAGGGTGGTGCAGGATGGTGCCCGGTGATGCACATGATACAGGGTGGTGCAGGATGGTGCCCGGTGATGCACATGATACAGGGTGGTGCAGGATGGTGCCCGGTGATGCACATGATACAGGGTGGTGCAGGATGGTGCCCGGTGATGCACATGATACAGGGTGGTGCAGGATGGTGCCCGGTGATGCACATGATACAGGGTGGTGCAGGATGGTGCCCGGTGATGCACATGATACAGGGTGGTGCAGGATGGTGCCCGGTGATGCACATGATACAGGGTGGTGCAGGATGGTGCCCGGTGATGCACATGATACAGGGTGGTGCAGGATGGTGCCCGGTGATGCACATGATACAGGGTGGTGCAGGATGGTGCCCGGTGATGCACATGATACAGGGTGGTGCAGGATGGTGCCCGGTGATGCACATGATACAGGGTGGTGCAGGATGGTGCCCGGTGATGCACATGATACAGGGTGGTGCAGGATGGTGCAGGGTGGTGCAGGATGGTGTAGGTACAAGATGGTGTAGGATCGTACAGAGCGGTGGAAGGTGGTGGAGGATAGTACAGGGTGATGCACGGTGGTACAGCGTGGTATAAGATGGTGTAGGGTGGTATAGGGTGGTGAAGGATGGTATAGAGCAGTGCAGGATAGTGTAGGATTACTTCGGCGGTATAGGATGGTATAGAATGGTGCAGGATGGTGCAGGGTGGCACAGGTTTTTGTAAGGTGGTATAGGGTGGTATAGGGTGGTGCAGGATGGTTGAGGGTGGTGTAGGGCAATGCAGGATGGGTTCGGATGGTGCAAGGTGGTACGCGGTGCTGTAGGATGGTCTAGAGTGGTGCAGGGCGGTGCAGGATGGTACAGGGTGGTACAGATTGCTGTTGCATCGTGCATGGTGGGGCATGGTGGTGCAGGGCTGTGCAGCTTGAGCAGGGTGGTCCAGGATAACGCACTGTGATGAGAGTGGTGCAGGATCGTGCAGAGTGGTGCAGGGAGGTGAAGGGTAGTGTGGGGTTGTACATGCTGGTGGAGGGTGGTGAAGGGTAGCGTAGGGTGGTGTTGGGTGGTATAGGGTGGTGCAAATGTGGTGCAACCATGGTATAGGGTGGTGCAGGATGGTGCAGGGTGATGCAGGGTGGTGCAGGGTGGTGAGGGTTCTGCAGGGTGGTGTAAGGTGGTTCTAGATGATGCTAGGTAGTGCGAGTTGGTTCTTGGTGGTAGAGGGTGGTGGAGGGTGTTGCAAGGTGGTACAGGATGGTGCAGGGTGATGCAGGGTGGTGCAAGATGGTGCATGGTTCTGCAGGTTGGTTCAGGGTGGTTCACAATGGTACAGGATGATGCACGATGGTACTAGGTGGTACAAGACGGTACGGTGGTGCATGCTGGTGCGCTATGGTGTGGGATGTCGCAGGTGCAAAGTGGTGCAAGTACAGGGTTTTAGACGGTGGTGCATATTGTGCAAGATGATGTAGGATGATATAGGATGGTGAAGGGTGGTGTAGGGTGGTGCAGGATGGTGTAGGATGGTGAAGGGTTGTGTAGGGTGGTGCAGGATGGTACAGGGTGGAATACAGTAGTGTAGGATGGTGTATTGTGGTGCAGGGTGGTTCAGGTTGGGACATGGTCGTACAGGGTGGTCCATGGGTGGTGCATGGTTGTGGAGAATGGTGTAGGATTGCGCAGGGTGGTGTAGGTTAGTGCAAGGTGGTGCACAGTGGTACAAGGTGGTGCAGGATGGTGTAGAGCGGTACAGGGTGGTACTAAGTGGTGTAGCGTGGTGCATCATGGTGCTGCATGGCGTGTGATGGTGAAGGGTGGTACATGTGCTGGGTGGTGCAGGTACAAGGTGGTACATGGTGGTGCAGGATGGTGTAGGATTGTACAGGTGGCACAGAGTGGTGCAAGGTTGTGTACGGTAGATTAGGATGGTGCATGATAGTGCAGGGTGGTGCTGGGCAGTGCAGGGTGGTTCAGGGTGGTACATGATGGATATCAGGGTGCCAGAAAGTGATAAAAACGTGTTGACTGATTATAATCATTTGGCATGACAGTTTTATTTCGGTTGTTTCACAGGTTCTAATGCACTTTATGGAGCTCAATTCAGAGCCCATTCGAGTGAGATATGGATTTCTTATGTTTGGAGTTTATAAGTCGGGTTCAAGTGACGACCTGAGCACTTTCACCAAAAAATTCGGCAAGAGTTATTGACCAAGACGGCTGAGAGCGGTCTTAAAGGAGAAAAAAAGGCTGGAGGACCTCCAGGAGAATTCAAGGAAGGAGAAGTTTGAGATGATTGGCCATGCAGGTAGTGGGAGACATAATTCTCATGCATGACAAGGTGACTGCCGCTCATCTCGCTAGGCTAGGAGAGTGTGCTAGAGAGTCAACTTTGACAGAGTGTATCTGAGTGCTCCCTTGGCCAAATGAGACATATAAGGACTTGCTAGAAAGATGTTTTCATGTACTTCCTCACTCAAGAGTCAATCCAGAAATTTGAATTCCCTACAATTCTACATTTTCTTCTGTGATTTCTGTCTGGGAAACCAGCAACTCTCGCTCACAAAACGTTGGTCCTGCCTAGGCGGCTCGTAGTGAGCTTGATCACCTCCCTGCGGGTTGTCCCCGTTTGTATCAGTTGTATCAGAGGTAGAACAATGCTTTCCCTCATACTTGAGGCATTCCTTGCACCCTGTTTTATGATATTGTTATTTCTGGGTTTCATGTACACTACCATGTTAGCATCTGTTTTGGTTGTGGCCGGCATCAACATTGCAAAGTTCAAAGGCAAAAACGTCTTCAACTGGAGCCACAACATGACAATGGTGTTGATGGAGAGGGGTCTCTGGATCCAGGTGGATCAGAAGGAGAAGGAAGTAGCAGAAGGCTCTCTCTGTCTTCTGGTGAGACCCGTACCTATTGCGAGAAGCGTGACCGTGTCCTCGCCACCATCCATCTCTACCTCGCCAAATGGCAGCAACTCCTCATCTGTGGCATCTTAACGCCAAAGGAGGTGTGGGAAAAGCTTGAGTACACTTATACTTCTAATTCAGTCCTCATGAACATGCAGCTATATCGTTGATTTAACACTATGAAGATGGATGATTCTGGATCCATGACTGATGACATCAACATGGTGAAGACTGTCACTAACTAGCTCACTGCAATTGAGGACATCATCAAGGAATGTGTGCTCATGCAAACCACCATTTCTAGCCTTCCTGGCAGTTATATTCCTCTGATTGTTATCCTGGACAAGCATGGCAACAAGCTTTCCCTCAATGACATGGAGGAAAACCTTTTTTTTAGGAGCATTGCAAGAGAGACGAGGACAGATGCGGACAAGCATGGCACCATTTCTAACCTCCACCAAGTCTGTGCTCTCAACGTCTGTTACATGGAGATGTCAAAGGAAGTTGCAACAAAAGCACCTTTACGGCTCTCCCAGGTGAAGGAGGACTGTGTTCAACCACTCCAAGATGGAGCAGGGGACCCGCCAAGTCCTAGTATCCGATGGCGTATGTCCATGGCCACAATTCAGTAGTCTGCTATCAACGCCCCTGGCTTAGGGTACAGCTGACGCAGTTTGTCACGAAGTGAGATAAGCAGGACCATGCCCCTTTCTTTGTGGCGGGTAGTAAGGTGGTGCCACACCTCATGTGGGCGCGAGACACNTTTGTATCAGTTGTATCAGAGGTAGAACAATGCTTTCCCTCATACTTGAGGCATTCCTTGCACCCTGTTTTATGAGATTGTTATTTCTGGGTTTCATGTACACTACCATGTTAGCATCTGTTTTGGTTGTGGCCGGCATCAACATTGCAAAGTTCAAAGGCAAAAACGTCTTCAACTGGAGCCACAACATGACAATGGTGTTGATGGAGAGGGGTCTCTGGATCCAGGTGGATCAGAAGGAGAAGGAAGTAGCAGAAGGCTCTCTCTGTCTTCTGGTGAGACCCGTACCTATTGCGAGAAGCGTGACCGTGTCCTCTCCACCATCCATCTCTACCTCGCCAAATGGCAGCAACTCCTCATCTGTGGCATCTTAACGCCAAAGGAGGTGTGGGAAAAGCTTGAGTACACTTATACTTCTAATTCAGTCCTCATGAACATGCAGCTATATCGTTGATTTAACACTATGAAGATGGATGATTCTGGATCCATGACTGAATAAATCAACATGGTGAAGACTGTCACTAACTAGCTCACTGCAATTGAGGACATCATCAAGGAATGTGTGCTCATGCAAACCACCATTTCTAGCCTTCCTGGCAGTTATATTCCTCTGATTGTTATCCTGGACAAGCATGGCAACAAGATTTCCCTCAATGACATGGAGGAAAACCTTTTTTTTAGGAGCATTGTAAGAGAGACGAGGACAGATGCGGACAAGCATGGTACCATTTCTAACCTCCACCAAGTCTGTGCTCTCAACGTCTGTTACATGGAGATGTCAAAGGAAGTTGCAACAAAAGCACCTTTACGGCTCTCCCAGGTGAAGGAGGACTGTGTTCCACCACTCCAAGATGGAGCAGGGGACCCGCCAAGTCCTAGTATCCGATGGCGTATGTCCATGGCCACAATTCAGTAGTCTGCTATCAACGCCCCTGGCTTAGGGTACAGCTGACGCAGTTTGTCACGAAGTGAGATAAGCAGGACCATGCCCCTTTCTTTGTGGCGGGTAGTAAGGTGGTGCCACACCTCATGTGGGCGCGAGACACCGCTGTGCGGATTGGTTGGATAAAGCCCTTTGCCGCCAAAGCGCAGATAACATATGGAGTTTTCCTGCTCATTAGGAAGCACCCAAACGGGTGCGTTGAAGGCAGGCAAGAGAACGTAATTCTCGGCGGCATCAATTGCTGGAGTGAGGTAGAACTCCTATAAACCACGTTCACCATCCACGCGAGGAAAANGAAAATATCCTTCCACGCAAGAAATTCACGTGTTCTTAGTGGCGGCGGCGTGAGGTCCTTCTGCGACATGACCTTAGTTGGGTCATCTCATGTCGCTATGCCGGAAGTGCCGGTGGGTTCCTTCGCCGGTTGACTTCCGGCGGCTTGGCTAGTGTCCGAAGGGGAGTTTCCTCCCGGCACAGATGCGGCACCACTCATGCTGAGCCGAGCAAGCCCCCAACCTGTCCCTCTCTCTCTTGTGCAAGTTGTGGTTGTCCCCTCACTGCCTTTGTTGATCTATTCCTCTGGGGCCAGAGTCAGGGGTAGAAGAAGTGACAAGATCCGGTGTCAAGGGGCCATTATCCTGTGTTGAAGCTGCTTGCGCACGGTTGCTTCCTTCTCCTGTGCGTGCCTAGGTTGCGCTTTAGATCTTTCCATTGGCAGACGGGTTCCTTGATGGAATGCCCCGGCGGACCACATCCCCTAGGAGTGATTCCTCGCTCTCCATAAATGCAATCAGGCCCTACGTCAGCCTGGCTGTCCTGCAAACTCAAGCGTGGCGGCAACGGCCAGCTGCAATGGCAAAGAGAGCCGCTACGCCCTTTCAGCGTTATTTTCAAAACCTCTGCCTAAACCTGCAGTTTGCATCCGCTGGCAATCCTACCGCCCCGCAATCAAGGCTCTGATAGCATAGAAAGTGTGCCACGAGTCCAAAGCAACTTGTTTCACCCAGTTTGGTCAATGAACAAGGAAGGTAGAGTGAGACCTGCAATGGAGGCCATGAAGAGCGGGAGAATCCTAGTTTGCTAGCAGGTAAGGGTTCTTACGGGTGAGTCTTGCTGACCAAGCTCACCTAGCGGCCGGCAAGCGAAGCTCACCGCCGCTCTCCAAGGCTCAAGGACAAATATCCCTCGAGACCCAAAACACACGCCTCAAACAATCTTCAGCTTGCGACTGAACTGCGTCACAGTTTTCAATGCTTTTTAGTAAGCATTAAACCACAGCAGCACAGAAAATAAATGAGGACTGATCTAGGTCATTGAAAGCCAGAAAAAGACACCCCATCCTCTAGGTGCCCGGTGAAGCAAGGGCGATGCCACGAGGAGGGAACGAGCATGTGGATGACGGCGCGAAGCAAGTACCTTGGGCCCGCTGGTGGCGCATGCGCTCACTCTGCGTCGCCTCCACTCTATATGTCAGTTGTCGTGCACGCTCATGGCCACGAGAAGGGAGAATATGTACAAGGAGAATTAACAGGTATGGGGTGGTGGAAGGTGGTCCAGGGTGGTACATGGTGGTACAGGGTGGTACATGGTGGTGCTGGGTAGTACAGGGTAGTGCAGGGTAGTGCAGGGTAGTGTAGGGTTGTAAAGGGTGGTACTTGGCAGTTCAGGGTGGTGCAGACGTGGTGCAGGGTGGTGTGGGATGGTGCAGGATGGTGCAGGGTAGTGTAGGGTGGTGTAAGGTTGTGTAGGGTGGTGAAGGATGGTACAAGATGGTGCAGGATGGTGCAGATCTGTTCTTGATGGCGCAAGGTGGTGGAGGGTGGTGTAGGGTGGTGTAGGATGGTGCAGAGTGGTGCACGATGGTGCAGGGACTTGCAGGGTGGTGCAGGGTGGTTCAGGTTGGCGAAGGACGGTGCAGGGAGGTTCAGGGTGGTATAGAATGGTGCAGCTACAGGATGGCTCGGGATGGTGCAAGGTGGTGCAGGATTGTGCGTGGTGGTGTAGGGTGGTGTAGGATGGTGCAGGGTGGTGTAGGTAACTGCATGATGGTGCAGGTGCAGGATGGAGTAGGTGCAAGATGGTGCAGGACGTTGTATAGTGATGCAAGGTGGTGAAGGTTGGTACTGGGTGGTGCATGGTGGTGTAGATTGGTACAGGGTGGTAAAGGATGCTACGGGGTGGTGCAGGGTGGTACAGGGTGGTGCAAGATGGTGCAAGATGATGCACTGTGGTATAAAGTGGTATAGGGCGGTCCAGGGGTGGTGCAAGGTTGTGGAAGGTGATTAAGATTGGTGTAGGGTGGTGTAGGGTGGTGCAGGAAGGTGCAAGGTGTTGTAGAATGGTGCATGGTGGTGCACAGTGGTAGAGGTTTGTGCAGGTGCATGGTGGTGCAGGTGAAGGATGGTGCAGGTGCAGAATTCTGCTGGATGCTGCATGGTGGTGCAAGGTTGTGTAAGATAGTACAGGATAGTGCACGGTCATGCAGGTTAGTGCAGGGTGGTGAAGGGTGGTGCACGATGGTGCTGAGTGGTTCAGGGTGGTGCGGGGTAGTGCAAGTGCAGGATGGTTTATGGTGTACAGTGTAGTGGAGGATAGTGCAGGATGGTGTAGTGTAATGTAGGATGATGCAGGGTGGTACAAGGTGGTGCAGGGTGGAAAAAGGTGGTGCAGGGTGGTGCAGGTTAGTGTAAGGTGGTGCAGGTGGTGCATGGTGGTACAGGGTGGTGTGGAGTGGTACAAGGTGGTGTAGGATGGTGCAGGGTGGTGTAGGTGTACGGTGGTGTAGATGTAAGGTGGTGTCAAGTGGTGTATAGTGGTGCATGGTGTTGCAGGGTGGTGCACGGTGATGTAGGGTGGTGAAGGGTGGTGCAGGATGGAGCTGGGTGGTGCAGGATGGTGCAGGCAGTTTAGGGTGGGCTAGGGTGGTGTAGGGTGGTCCAGGGTGGTGCACGGTGGTCCATGTTTGTACAGGGTGGTGCAGTTTGGTCCAGGGTCGTCCAGGGTTATCTAAGAAGGTGCAGGGTGGTGCAGTGTAGTGCAAAGTGGTGCAAGATGGTACATGGTGATTTAGGATGGTGCAAGGTGGTACAGGGTGGTGCTGGGTGGTGCATAGTGGTACAAGGTGGGGCAGGATGGTAGATGATCGTGCAGGGTAGCGTTTGGTAGTACAGGGTAGTACATGGTGGTGTAGGATGATACAGGATAGAGAAGGATAGTATAAGGTGGTGCAGGGTAGTGTAGAGTGGTGAAGGATAGTGCAGGGTGGTATATGATGGTACGGGATGGTACATAAGCAGGATGGTGTAGAATGGTGCACGGTGGTGCAGAGTGGTGCGGGATGGTGCGTAGTGGCACAGAGTGGCACACGGTGGTGGCGGGTGGTGCAGGATGGTGAAGGGTGGTGCATGGTTGTGTAGGTTGGTACAGGGTTGTACAATATGGTGCAAGGTGTTGAAGGTTGGAGAACCATTGTACTGGATGATGCTGGATGGTGCTGGGTGGTCCAGGGTTGTCCAGGGTGGTGTATGGTGGTACAGTGTTTTGCAGGGTGGTGTGGTGTAGTAAAGGGTGGTACAGGGTGGTGTACGATGGTGCAGGGTGGTGCAAGGTGGTGTAGGACGGTGCAGGGTCGTACTGGGTGGTCCAAGGTGATACTGGTTGGTGCAAGTGATGGAGGATGGTGCAAAATGGTGTAGGATGGTGCAGATGGTGAAGGATGGTGTAGGCTGGTGTAGGTGCAGGATAGTGCAGGATGATGTAGGGTGTAGTAGGGTGGTGCAGAATGGTGCAGGGTGGTGCAGGATGATATATGATGGTACACTGTGGTACATGGTGGTCTAGGATGGTGTAGGATGGTGCAGGGTGGTGCAAGTTAGAGTAGGGTGGTGCAGAATGGTGCAGGGTGGTGCAGGATGATATATGATGGTACACTGTGGTACATGGTGGTCTAGGATGGTGTAGGATGGTGCAGGGTGGTGCAAGTTAGAGTAGGGTGGTGCAGGGTAGTGCAAGGTGGTGCACGGTAGTATAGGATGATGCAGGGTTGTGTAGAATGGTGTAAGGTGGTGCAGGGTGGTGCAGGGTCGTGCAAGGTAGGCTAGGGTTGTGCAGTGTAATGCAGGGTGATGCAGGCTGGTGCAGGGTGGTCCAAGTTGGTGCAGGGTAGTGCAGGGTGGTCCAGGATGGTTCAGGGTGATGTAGGGCGGTGCAGGGTGGTGCAGTGTAGTGCAGAATGGTTCAAGTTGGTGCAGGGTGATGTAGGATGGTGCAGGGTTGTACAGGGTGTTAAAGGGTGGTGCAGGGTGGTGCATAGTGGCTCAAGGTGGTGCACGGCTTGGCACGCGGATCCAATTTTCCATTTAGGCATTGTGCCGTCTGCACCATCGCATGCACCTTGCACCCGAAGACCTTCATGTGTACCACACTCGGCTTGCGCCCACTCCATGCCTCCGGCGGCGTCTGTGAACTGCTCTTCCCCTTCAGCACCACCATCGGGGTCAGGTTGATGGTGTAGCTTGCTGTACATACCGCTTCTGTCCAAGCTCGGTGGCAATCCCGCGTCTACCAGCATCATCCACACTATGTTCAGCAGCATCTGGTTTTGTTGAAATTTGCATAACAGGATGTTTAGGAATCTTCAAAGGTACTCCACAGATTAATCTGTTGTCTGATACTTTGCTGAATTTTTTATGATGATCTCTTAGACACGTACCACCACTCATACACAAACAGGCACTCTTGCCTTAGTAATGTCACTGACTGTGCGATTCAAGAGTATGAGCTGAAGGCACAGTTACACGACTCGTCTCACAAGCTTTTGAACTGTACAAAGCTTGTTAAGAGTGATCACGTACAGACAAAGTAATAGGAGATACAAACATACAGCTACTTAACTGTCTATGCTACCTAGCAGCAGAAAAATACAAGTGCTATGTAGTCCGGTATCCTGTGTCTTCGAGGTCTCGGTCACAGGATTATCTGGACGCCGCTCGATGACCTCCGATCATCGGCAGACCAAGGTTGGCGGATGCCCAGCACCCTCGGTGCGATCCACGGACGAGATCGTCCGGATGTGCGGTCACTTTCCATGGTCGTTGATCTTGTCTCGGGCGTTGTCCGGAGAGGAGCCGATCCTCACACTTCTTGATTTGTCAGCGGTCCCAATCAACCCGCTCCCCTTGCAATGATTTGTAATCACAGGATCCATCTTTAGAAAGAGCAATATCTGCCTCGTGCTCCAATCCCTTGCCACGTCAGTCGACTCAACATCGAGAGGAGCTCAC